>PVIH01008043.1:0-89646 GCA_004025045.1 Sigmodon hispidus
TATGTAATTTCTTGCACTGACGTTTGCCCATGGCTTCAGTGGTTCACGATTAGATGGGTCCTGGTCAGTTGTGGCACTTTGGTTTGTGTGTCTCCTGTCACCTCTCTGGTCAGGGTTTGATTCTGTCTTTCAGAGACCCCTGCAGTTGGTTTGCTCAGTTCACTCAGTTCGGGGTCGCAGTAGGGATCCTTGCAGATTCTCTCAGCAGCAGCAGGAGCTGTGGGTGTGGCCAGGTGCAGAGTTCAGCTGCCCCCTGCTCCAGAGTGTGCTGGGACGCTGCAGAGAGCACCGGTCCTGGTGGCGGAACCGAAAGCAATGGGAGCTCAACTCTCCCTCCCAGGCCAGGATACAGGCGCTGAGGCCTGCCGAACCCTCCTCACCTCTGGTCAGGGTTCCAATCCGCCCCTCAGAGACCCCTGCAGTTGGTTAGCTCAGTTCACTCAGTTCGGGGTCGCAGTAGGGATACTTGCAGATTCCCTCAGCAGCAGCAGGAGCTGTGGGTGTGGCCAGGTGCAGAGTTCAGCTGCCCCCTGCTCCAGAGTGTCAGGAATTCTTAATAATAATGGTAAGGTATATATTTTTCTTAAAGTAGGTCCTAAAGTCAACCTCAAAATTCATCTCAAGCTCTAAACGAAATGGTTTGGTACCTATAATGATCACAGTTCTGAGGCTCAGGCAGACCCAAGGTGCCTTGTAGAATATTTGAGCCTGGACTGTTCTTATTCTCCTTTTTCTAGAACTGAGAACATTTTGTTGTGTTTGAATGTTTTATGGTGCTCCTAATCCACCCGTGTTCCCCCAACAGGTCAGGAGATCAAGCTATTCAATCACTAGAATGGCTATAAGTTCAGATAGTAGTGCTGTACACGGCAGGCAAAAGAATTATCAGTGATAAGTCAGTGACAGTTTTCACTTTTTCAAAGAGTAAAATCCAGAGTTGTGACTTGACTCCATGGCCTAACTGTCGGGCACTACTGACCTCCAGCCTCTCACTAAGCCACAGCCCCGCCACTGGCTTTTACATTCCTGCACCAACTAAAATCATTCCCGCCTCATCCTCTCCCTTGTTCTTCTCTCTGGCACCTTCCCCTTCAAGGTTCCCACCTGATAGTGTCTACATGACGAGCATGTCCAGAATGTCCAAATGCCACCCCCAAATGCTCTATAATTCTGAACAGCCATTATCATAACCTGTTGTTATCTTAATTTGCTCATGGCTGCCTCTTTCTCCAGATGGTAACATGTCTATAGCAACTTGGGACTTGTTCAACCTGACACATGCAGCACCTATAACAATGACAACCCATTTTAGGTGCCCAAGATGACATATGTCCTTCTGTGAGAAAGAAATTGTACTTAGAAACACACACAGCGAGACCATATGTAGGCACAGAAAGAAGACAGAGATCTCTAAGTCACATGAGATGAGTCCTACAGGCATGCTGGGCTTGAGCTTCCAGCCACCATATTTCGTGTTATGCTGTGGAAAACAATTATGTTCTCTACCTGGACTCCACGACTCCTTGCTTAGCTAGCAATAGAACCATGCTTTGAGCAAATGCTCACTTTCCTCAGAAGTGTGGTCACATGATTAATGGTCTATAAGCAACACCTTTGCATCATCGCAACACTTTGCTCTTAGACTCTGATTGTAACTCAAAAGTTGCCCAGACTGTTGGGTGAAAAGTTTAGAAAGAGAAGGTATTGTAGAAGGTTTCTGGCCCAGACTTTCAGACCTAGCCTTATACTTGGATCCACAGTCTCATAGAAACACACAGATGCTTTCATTAGCTTTATGCTGATTGGCCTAGGGCTGAGGCATATAACTTGCTAACTCCTTCATCTTAACTCAACCTATGATTCTTGTTCATCCATGTGGCTCCGTACTTTTTCTCAGCAGCATTTCAACTTCTTTCCTCTGCATCTCATAGTATCTCTGCAGTGTCTCTGCTTTCAGATGTTCCCAGAGTTTTCTTAATCCGGTAGCTCCGCCCACACTTCCCGTCTGCCTCTGGCCAATCAGATTTTTATTAAACCAGTAGGAGGGATAAACATTTACAACATACCATAATCCCAGGAGGGAGACACAATGGGGCAGGGAGAAAGGCACCCTCCACCCCCATGCCAGCCAACACAAAGGCCTCTGCTCTCTTTGACACTCTGTTGCAGTTCCTACTTGAGTTTCATTGTTTTGCCACACTGGATTAGTCCTGTTCTTTAGGTGATGTTTTTTGATGGTACATGGGTCCTCTATGCTGCCAAAAGGATACAGTACAGATTTGAAAGCCAGCCTACTCCAAACGTTCCCTGGGCATTAGACCTCAGCCAGTCTAGTTCCTATTATACACAACAAGGATCTCCTTCCTGCCTCATCAGGGTATTTGCTCCCAGGTTGAAAAGCCCTGTCCTGTGCACCTATTGTTATCATTTAGTTATAGCACAGGTTAAAAATATAGAGGTCATTTCTTGAAAATCCACCCATTGTTTTCAACTCATATTTATGTATCTGAATTCCCTGAAACCAAACAAAAGAATAGCTTTGGAACTAATTTACTCAACTTCACACTATAGCCAGACATTATATAAACAAAACAGCTCAGAACATCTGAAATCTCCAAAAGCAAGCAAATAAACAAAACAAGAAACTCACAGAGTATTAATATTACTAAAAAAAAAAAAACTGTGTTTATTTCATGGATGTGGCTCTCCAGTTCTAGCACCTGATCACCCGTCCAGAGAGTTGCTCTCCAGAACCAGGGTCAATCTCTGGAGTCTGATCTCAGACTCTCCCTAGCAGACAGGACTAGAGTTTGGCTGTGAAGGGCTCCTCCAGCCACACCTAAAAGAGGGACCTTGCATGGTCAGGCTCCACCTACAGGGCAAACTGCATAATCAGAGAAGGACTGAGGCTTTGAAATTCAGAACCCTGTCCAGAGCAGAGTCAGAGATCGAGCAGAAACTGTGCTCAGGGGAAACAGGAGACACATAAGCCCTCTTGCCACAACTGACTAGGAGCTGCCTAATTATGAACACTGAAGCCATGGGCAGACACCAGTGCAAAAATACATATAATAATATAAAGAACAACAAGGCAACATCAGCAGAAACTGTTGGTTCTACAACTAAAAGACCTGAACATAGCAACGAGGAGGAAACAGAAGGAAAAAAACAACAAAACACCTTTAGAAAGATTATTGAAGCCTTCAAAGAAGATATAAAAAATTCACTCAAAGAAATAGAAGAAAATACAAACAAAAAATTGGAAGAGATGAACAAATCCTTGAAAGAAAACGAAGAAAAGTTAAACCAAAAAAATGAAAGAAACATTCCAGGAACTAAAAACTGAAATAAAAGCAATAAAAAAAGCACAAAATGATGGAAAGATGGAAATAGAAAATCTGAAGAAAAGAGCTGGAACCACAGATACAAGCATAACCAACAGAATACAAGAGATGCAAGAGAGAATCTCTGGAATGGAAGACTCAGTAGTAGAAATAGATGCATCAGCCAAAGAAAATACTAAAACCAAAAAAGCTGTAACACAAAATGTTCAGAAAATCTGGGACACCATGAAAAGACCTAACTTGAGAATAATAGGAATAGAAGAAGGAGAAGAATACCAGCTCAAAGGCACAGATAATGTATTCAATAAAATCATAAAAGAAAACTTTGCTAACTTAAAGAAGGAAATGTCTATAAAGATACAAGAAGCTTACAGAACATCAAATAGATATGACCCACAAAAAAGTCCTCTCGTCACATAATAATCAGGCCACAAAACATACAGAAAAAAGAAAACAATTTTAAGAGCTGCAAAAGAAAAGGGCCAACTTACTTATAAAGGCAGACCCATCAGAATAACACCTGACTATTCAATGGAAGCAATGAAAGGAAGAAAGTCTTGGTCAGAAGTTTTATAGACAGTAAAAGAGCATGGGTGCCAACCTAGACTACTATACCCAGTAAAATTAACAATCACCATAGATGGAGTAAACAAAATATTTCATAAAAAAGTCAGATTGAAACAATACCTATCTACCAATCCAGCCCTCCAAATTGCATTAGAAGGAAAACTCCAACCTAAGGATCCCACATATACCCATGAAACCACAAAAAATCAATAATCCCACAGAAGAAAGGCCCAGAGAAAGGAATTACATACAAGCTACCACCAAAAATAACAGGAAATATCAATCAGTGGTTACTAATATCCCTTAATATCAATGGACTCAACTCACCTATAAAAAGACACACACTAACAGGATGAATACAAAAACAGAAGCCATCCTTCTCCTGCATAAAAGAAACATACCTCAATCACAAAGACAGGCACAGGCTCAGAGTAAAGGGTTGGCAAAAGATTTTCTCTCAAATGGCCCTAAGAAACAAGGTGGTGTTGCTATCTTAATATCTAACAAAGTAGACTTTAAGCTAAAAGCAATTAAAAGGGACCAAGATGGACATTACATATTCATCTAAGGAAAAATTGGTCAAGAGGAGATTTCAATCCTGAATATTTATACCCCTAATATAAGGGCACCTACCTATGTAAAAGAAACCCTGCTAAAGCTCAAATTCCACATCAATTCTCACACCCTAATAGTGGGAAACTTCAATACTCCACTTTCACACCTGGATAGGTCAACCAGACAGAGACTCAACAGAGAAATAAGGAGTCTAACAGAGGTTATGATGCAAATGGATTTAATAGATATTTATAGAAGCTTCCACCTAAATGCAAAGGAATATACATATTTCTCAGCACCTCATAGAACTTTCTCTAAAATTGACCACATAATTGGTCATAGAGCAAATATCAACAGATACAAAAAAATGGAAGTAATTCCTTGTATCATATCAGACCACCAGGGCCTAAAGTTAGAGTTCAACAACACCAAAAATCAAAGAAAGCCTACCAACTCAAGGAAACTACACATCACTCAGCTGAACTACCTCTGGGTCAAGGAAGAAATTAAAAAAGAAATCAAAGTCTTCCTAGAATTTAATGAAAATGAATCCACAACATACCCAAACTTGTGGGACACATGAAAGCAGTCTTAAGAGAAAAATTCATAGTGCTAGATGCCTACATGAAAAACCTAGAGAAATCCCACACTAGAGACCTAACAGCTCAGCTGAAAGCCTAAGAACAATTAGAATCAAACTCACCTAGAAAGAGTAGACAGCAGGAAATAATCAGACTTAAAGCTGAAATCAATACAATTGAAACAAAAAGAACAATACAAACAATCAATGAATCAAAGAGTTGGTTCTTTGAGAAAGTCAACAAGATAGATAAGCCCTTATCTAAACTAATCAAAAAGCAGAGAGAGAGTATCCAAATAAACAAAATCAGAAATGAAAAGGGGGGCATAACAACAGACACCCATGAAATCCAGAGAAATATCAGGTCATACTTTGAAAATCTATATTTCACAAAAATGGAAAACCTAGAAGAGATGGACAGCTTTTTGAAAAGGTACCATTTACCAAAATTAAATGAAGACCAGATTAATTACTTAAACAGACCTATAACCCTAAAGGAACTTGAAGCTGTCATTAAAAGCCTCCCAAGTAAAAAAAGCCCAGTTCCAGATGGTTTCATTGCAGAATTCTACCAGACATTCAAAGAAGAATTACTACCATTACTCCTCACATTATTTCACACAGTAGAAACTGAAGTAATATTGTCAAATTCCTTTTATGAGGCCATAATACCCTGATACCCAAGTCACTCAAAGACATAACAAACAAGGAGAATTACAGGCCAATTTCCCTCATGAATATTGATGCTAAAATTCTCAACAAAATTTTGGCAAACCATATATAACAATATATAAAAAATATAGCATTCACTAGTTTCATCCACTGTCTAGTAAATGAGTCTCCTACATTAAAAAAAAAAATCATCAACCATGACCAAGTAGGCTTCATCCTAGAAATGCAGCGATGGTTCAACATATGAAAAACAGTAAATGCCATCCATCATATAAACAAACTGAAGAAAAAAAACCACATGATCATATCCTTAGATGCTGAAAAAGCCTTTGACAAAATCGAACACTCCTTTATGATAACAGCTCTGGAGGGATCAGGAATACAGGGAAAATATCTCGATATAATAAAGGCGATTTACAAGAAGCCGACAGTCAACATCAAACTTAATGGAGAAAAACTCAATGTAATCCCACTAAAATCAGGAACTAGACAAGGATGTCCTCTCCCCCCCTTATCTATTCTATATTGTTCTCAAAGTTCTAGCTAAAGCAATAAGAGAATGAAAGGAGATTCAGGGGATACAAATTGGAAAAGAAGAAGTGAAATTATCTCTATTTGCAGATGATATAATTGTATACATAAGTGACCCACAGAATTCTACCAGGGAACTTCTACAGCTGATAAACTTTAGCAATGTAGTAGGATACAAGATTAACTCAAAGAAATCAGTAGCCTTTCTATACACTAAATATAAAAGGGCTGAAAAAGAAATAAGGGAAATATCACCCTTTATAATAGCTGCAAATAATTATAGGAGTAATTATAACCAAAGAAGTAACAGATGTATTTGGCAAAAAATTTTAAATCACTGAAGAAAGAAATTGAAAAGGATATTAGAAAATGAAAAAATTTTTCATGTTCCTGGATAGGTAGGATCAACATAGTAAAAATGGCAATTCTAGCAAAAGCAATCTGCAGATTCAATGCACTGCCCATCAAAATCTCAGCACAATATTTTACGGACCGTGAAAGAATAATACTCAACTGCATTTGGAATAACAGGAAAGCTAGGATTGCCAAAACAATTTTGCTCAACAAAAGAACCTCAGAAGGCATCACCATACCTGGCTTCAAGTTATACTATAGAGCTACAGTAATAAAAACAGCTTGGTACTGGCATGAAAACAGATTTGTGGATCAAAGGAATCCAACTGAGGATCTGGGCATTAACTCAAAAACCTATGAACACCTGATCTTCAACAAAGAGGCCCAAAATATTCAACGGAAAAAAGATAGTATCTTCAACAAATGGTGTTGGCATAGCTGGTTGGTAATGTGTAGAAAAATGCAAATAGATCCAAGCCTGTCACACTGCACAAAACTCAAATCCAAGTGGATCAAAGACCTTAACATAAACCCACCCACTCTGAACTTGATAGAATAGAAAGTAGGAAATACCCTCCAACAAACTGTCACAGGTGACCACTTTCTAAATAAAACACCAGTGTCACAGACACTAAGAACAACAATCAATAAGTGGGACCTCCTGAAACTGAGAGGCTTCTGTAAAGCCAAGGACATTGTCAATAGGACAAAGTGACAGCCTACACTGTCACCAACCCTACAAGTGACAGAGGACTTATCTCTAAAATATATAAAGAACTCAAGAAACCAGAGCCCAAAACACTTAATTACCCAATAAAAAAATGGGGTTCAGAACTAAAAAGGGAATTCTCAGCAGAAATTATGATTGGCTGAAAGGCACTTGAAAAAGTGCTCAACTTCTTTAGCCATCAGAGAAATGCAAATCAAAACAACTTTGAGATACCACCTTATACCTGTTAGATTGGCTAACATAAGACACAGACGACAGCCTATGCTGGAGAGATTGTGGAGCAAGGGGAACACTCCTCCATTGTTGGTGGGAGTGTAAGCTTGTTCAGCCACTCTGGAATGCAGTATGGTGGTTTCTCAGAATACTGGGAATCAATCTCCCCAAGGATCAAGCAATACCACTTATGGGTGTATACCCTAAAGAGGCACAGTCACACTCCAAAGGCATTAGCTCAACTATGTTCATAGCAGCATTATTCATAATAGAATGAACCTGGAAACAACCTAGATGCCCCTCAATAGAGAAATAGATCAACAAACTGGAGCACATCTACACAATGGAGTACTACTCAGCAGTAAGAAAAAAATGATATCCTAAAATTTGCAGGCAAATGGATGGATTTGGAGAATATCCTCCTGAGCAAAGTATCACAAACCCAGAAAGATAAGCAGGGAATATATTCACTCATTAGTGGACTCTAAACAAAAAAGTAAAAAGCAGAGCATGTCCAAGCTGCAAACCACAACCACTGAACAGCTTGGTGTGGTGGAAATATTCTCTGTATGATGCAAATAAAGTAACTGGTTTGGCCTATGTAGAGCACCGTAGGAGTGGGTGGAGAATCCGACCGGCAGGTAGGAGAAGGGTGGAATTAGTCAGTCTCCATCTGACCCCTGAAGAAGAAAGATGTAAGAAATACAGGTGAGCCGTGGGCTGGCTCCCATGGCAGACAGATTAATAGAAACGGGTTGAATTAAGATGAAAGAGCTAGCTAGCAATGTGCTTGAGACATGGGCCAAACAGTATTAAGTTAATATAAGTGTCTGATTTATTTCTTTGGGAGACAAAAGCCGCTGCAGACCAAGTTCCAAACCTCCGGGCTCAAAAGGGCCCAGGGAAATATTCTACAACAGCATGTGATCTGAAACACCTTGGACTGGCACCTTGGATCCCACTCCTTCTAGAGGAACACCTGACTTGTTGATGTTCGGCGAGGATACTGGATCTGCCAGGAGTGGAGGCTGAACTGAGCAATATTGGGACCTTGGGACCTTGGGACCTCCTGCCCTTGCTGGGAAGGAGATGGCGAGATGTGGTGAAGAGAGAGTGACTGGAGGGGGTGGGAGTGAAAAGGGACCTTGAACAAGGATATACAAGGATAGAAAATGTGACTTTATTCATAATAAAAAATAAATAAAAAATTGGATATAACAATATCTACATTTAAAAAAATCTAAAGAGATTACTTAAAAATTTTGTTTGAATCATTTAGTGTCTGTTTTTTCTTACTCAAAACCTTCTATTAGAAAATAAACACACCCAATAAGATTTTTTTTTTAAAGTGATGGTATAGCTTACTTTATTCTGAATGTGAGATCATCTACAGTCTCAGATACTGATGAACACTGTTTGATCTTCAGCTTTTTATTACTAAGGCAAAATACCAGAGAAAGCCACTTAAAAAGAAGAAATATTTATATTAGCTCAGAGTTTAAGAGTTTGCCATCTGTGGTCACTTGGCCTTGTTTCTTTGGGCATGTGGTAGTGTAGTAATACATCCTGGTGGGAATGTATGGCAGAGGAAAAGTTCATTGTTACAGAGATCAGGCAGAGCCAGGATCCCAAGTTCCCCTTGAGTGCACAGCAACAGTGACCTAAGGACTTCCAGCAGACCCCACCTCTTAAGGGTCCCACCACCTCCTAATAGCACCATAGGCAGGACAAAACCTTCAGTATATAACCTTTGGGGACATTGCAAACACAAACTATAATGCTCAAATCTCTTCCACAAGTTCAACCACCTTTCTGACCCTTACAGGCTCCCTTCATCAATTTTTTTTATGGGTTGTTTACTCCTAACCCTGTATCTTCAAATACTGTGAATTAATTTTGCCTGCCTAAAATAATTGTTCAATACATAAAACCATGCAGTGCATGTCCTTTGAAGTCCACTTTTTTTCTTCTAAAATTTGAGATTCCAGTACACTTGACACTTGGGTAGTTGTAATTTCAAAGTGATATAGTATCCAATTGATTAAACAGTCTTTCCTATGGATAAGCTCAGGGGTGAAGAGGCAGGTTTATTGCCTCTCTCTCTCTCTCTCTCTCTCTCTGAAAGATACAAGTATGTGCATGCTCTATGGAGATCAGAGGTCAACTCCAGGTGTCCTCCATTGTTCTCTGTTTTGCTTTTGGAGACAGGATCTCTCTGAAGCTTGTCCTTTCAGATAAGATGGCTGTCCAGCCAGCACCAGGGATGCTCTTGTCTCTATCTATCCACTTCTGGGGCTACAGGTATGTTCCATCTCACTCGACTTTCTCATGAATACTAGGATTTGAACCAGTGTTCTTGTGCTTGTATTGTAAACAGTTTATCAATGAGTCATCTCTCAAACTGTCTTTAAGGCAGTGTTAGATTAAAGAGCTAAGGTGATAGGCAATCTTATAGGAAAGGGAATCTCCATTCTATCCTAGCAAGTTCCTGAATCCTGTCCCACTTGCCAAAAAACAAAAACAAAACAAACAAACAAAAAACCTTCTACTAACTTTCTACATAGATCAGGCACAAATTCCTGCAGCCTGCTTTCTGAAATGTCTATCAGCCCTAGATGTCCAAGAGCCAGTATCCTGTTCCACCACACTTCTGGGTCACTTGTTTATTACTCCAACAAATATTGTCAGATTTTTCTGGATGTCAAGGAACAAGGCCTTATATATGGTCCTTGAAGTCTAGAAAATGGTCCAGTGTACCTGGGGCAAGACAGATTTTTCTGTGGAGATTTCCATGTCAGTCATCAGGAAGTTGTAACTAGTCCTCATTCACCTCACTGGCAGCTTCTTCCAGGAACTCTCATCCTCAAGATTTTGAGTCTCAAATCATCTGCCTAAGCAATTTGAGAAGTTCATGTGATGACCTTTGTAACATGTTAATTTTTACAACAGCTGCTTCAAAACTTGTGCTGGATCACTGTGCATAATAGCCTCAGACTGAATAATCCAAACACCTATCAAGAGATGAATGAGCAAACAGAATGCAAGTGCAAACATAATAGAATACTGTTTAGTAAGAAAGGAATCAACTACTGACACACCACCAAGATGAAGTTTAAAACATCACGCTCAGTAATAGGTTTTCAAACCAAAATACCCATGCCAAGTGTGACTGAGTAGTCAGCTGACCGACAAAGAAGCTCCTGAGGCAACCCAGGCTATTGTCTGGGCTCTTATTCACCTGTTGGAACTAGCCAGTGAGGCCCTATAGCTGAAGACACTGCACACTCCTAATACAGCATACAAAGAAACCAAGCTGGGAGCTTCTCCCTGACAGTTAGATTCATGTCAAAAGGTGCTTTGCAAGTTGTTAAGGAGCAAAAGTCATCAATACTCACACTCAGCTGTAGACACTGCGTGTTACAATACTGAACTGCCGAGCAACATATCCTTATAGGTACAACAGTGGTATGAATGACCTTGGGGCAACCAACTACTTCCTGTTTGTATTTGGGGATCTCTCTATGGGACAGAATATATGTCCCACATTGTAGAATTGGTCCAAAGACTGTGGCTAGGGTATTCATGAGTTCTATTGAATCTATTATAGGTGCTTTGCCAAATAAATATATTGTTAGACTGCCTTCTATATATTCAAATTCATACTCCTAGACCAATGAGATATTAGCCATAAAAGACTCTTTCTGCAGTGAGTGATGGCCAAAGTGTGAACACATAACTGGTCAAAACTCTGAGGATAAGTGACTGCTGAGTGCTTGGCTCCAAAGGAGAAATCTTTGTCACCCCCTCCAAGGCCAAGAGACATAATGGAAGAGGTGTTGGAAGAGCTGTGAGAACTGAATGGGAAGGAAGGCACGGGAGAGCTTGTGGCTTGCTCAGTACAACATAACTTCCAATAATGAACACACACCGACTGTGACTGCCTGTATGGGACCTGAAAAAGAGGGGTGGGGAGGGAGGGGGAGAAGAAGGAAATTAGCAGGAGTGGGAGAGGAGGAGGGAGGTCCTGGGGTGTGTGCAGTTATATATAAGTATAATGTCAAATTTTAATTAATTAAATAGATAATGCTTGGTGAAAGAAGCCAGATAGAAATGACCTTATGACCCCAACTCTAAATGTCCAGAATGGGCAAATTTGACATGATGCTGGCCATGAAGCAGCTGCCAGCACTGGTGGTCCTGTTAGATATTTTTCTGTAAGCAGTATAGTGTGACTTGTTAACTTATTAATTCTTATTCTTAGTATATCTCAATAAAGCCAAAAAAGGCAGCTTCTAAAACATCTACATAAAATGTTTCCATCTATAAGTTTAAATTAATTTGAGAAGGGGCGTTTTGAAGTTGTCACAATATCCCATGGTTTGAATGGACACAAAAGTGTAGCTATTTGTGGATAAATAATATAGCAAATCAGGCTCTTTGACACGCCCATTGCCTATTATATACATTTGATGCTTCATACTACCCACCATGAAACAACTGTCTACATACAAGAGGGATCTGAATTATGCAAATGACTAATATGGGGGCCAATGGCAAGAACTGACATGCAGGGAAACTGAGTCACCATCCTACTGATGACTGGTGCTGTTAGACTGTCTTCTAAATATTCAAGTTCATACTGCTAGATCAATGAGATTTTAGCCATAAAAGACTCTTTCTGCAGTGGGTGATGGCCAGAGTGTGAACACATAACCTTCCTTCATTCTAGCGTGGAGCCCTGTTCCCAGTGTCCTGCACTCTTATACTAAAGATTGGCATTTTCTAAATGCAGATCCCATCTTTTCAGCCCCCTATTCCACAAATGCACCTGTCCCCATGTCTGGGATTCCTCAGCCACACTGGAGTTTAAGGGTTGGCTTCAGGTGGAGACTTTGTCAAAGATAAATGGCCAGACCCAGCAAGCAGCCCTGAGCTGAGGTTACCCAGGATGTGGTACTATGAATCAGCCATGTTCCCCCAGGAAAGTCAGACTGCTTATTATCCTCATCTTGTCATCGATTGCAAAGTACAGACATCAACCCTGAACCCTCAGGCAGCCCAGCAGAGGTTTTCAATTTATGTGCAGCAAGTTGAATCCTGAAAACTGCAGGGTAGAAGCTGGTCCACTCTGGACATGGAGGGAGAGTCATGAGCCATCATTCTTGGAGCATCTTAGGTAATGATCAAGGCCACCTGAATGGCATTGTGATTTCAGCCCAGAGACATCTCCATAGCACTATACTCACAGAGCCAAGCCAAGGCCCAACAAATGCTTCTCAACTAATGAGCAAATGAATTACAACAGAATGATGATATTTCACATACGGATTTAACTCATTTTGCAACTTTTCATGCAGATGTTTTAAAAAGCTTCCTTCTTGCCTTTATTTAGATATACTAACAATAAAAATTAATAAATTAACAAGTCACAGATACTGCTTACAAAAAATATCTAACAGGATATTGTCTCTTCAGAATGGTCCCATTTTATTATACTTTACATGTATATAACTTTGATAATAATCATAGATATGATACTAGAATTATCACCTATTTTGGTAGTTTGGGCAATTTTCTTCTTTTATGTTCATCTTCTAATTTGTGCTAATCTAACTTATTTCTGAACAAGCAAATCATCAAAATTGAAGAGTGAACCTGGTGTGTTCTCCTCTCCAACGCTCATTGTGCTTAGAAGGTTATAATGGAAAGCATACGCAAGATAAATCAGTACCATTTCCTGGTCATGCAGTTGTCCCAAGCATGAGAGACGTCAGCATCTAAATAAAAGTCAACCTTGGTGTTCCTGGGGGCTGGGCCCAGAGTCCCCAGTGATACCAAACTTCAGGGATGCTCATGTGCTTTACATAACATTGTGAAGTAACTGCATAACTCCTAGGTCCTCTCTCCCTCTCTCCCTCCCTTTCTTCCTTGTGCTTACAAAATTTGAATGCAGTGCAAATGCTTCATGGCTGGTGTGTTGCATTGTTTGAAGAAAAGTAACAAAAGAAACAAGCTTGTACATGCTCAGTGAGGTGCAATCTGTCCCTAGATATTTCCTATCTGATTGGTTGCCTCAGTAGAACCTGTGTATACAGGGAGGCCAACGTGACTTATTTGGAGTTTTTCCTTGTCAACCAGATCAAGAAAGACACTATCAGGCTGGCAGTTTAGTTCTGGAGAGTTGATGACGACTTCCATCAATAAGGTGTCCATGTCATTTTCGGTATCACCATGCTGCAAATCACAAAGTCTGGCCAGAGAATGAATGTCTGCCAATCTTCCCATTTGAAACCTGGAAGTTAGTTTCTAATGCTGGAATGTTCCCTACAAGGAGTCTAGGGCCAAACACAGCCAGCTTGTTAGGCTCTCAGCTGCCTGTATTAGTTTGTGTTTTCGCTTGCACTACCAGCAAGGCCAGTGCAGCTCAGGAGGGTCCTCATGCTGCTGGTGGGTACATGTATGAGAGCCAGCCACTCCACATACCATGAAGCAGTCTGCTTCCCCATGTAGGAAGAATGGAGCATAGATGCCCAAACACACACACACACACACACACACACACACACACACACACACACACATACACACACCCCCACACACACAAAGTGCTAGCACCAGAGCCAGAGCCGACCATGCACAGACCAAATGGGCCTTACCCAAGGCAGCAAGCCTTGTAGAAAGACTGACAATGCCTCCTTTCTGACACCAATACCAACACTGCTAGCATGTCCTGCCATTGTGACAAACATCTCTCTCTACTTAAATTACAAATATAAATTCATCTTCATGTGAATAAAAGAGTAAAGCTAGAACAATCACAGTAAAACAAAATATTCCAAACTCCAACCATTGCATCTAATCTGGATTTAACGTCATTTATGTCATGATGATAGAATAAGAAACACCAGTAAAGGGTTACCAGGAGGAGGAGGAAAGCCCTCCAGGTGTCACTCCAGGTGGAACATCTTCCCTTCCCTTTTCTCAAAGCCAGAAGGGCTTATGAAAACCAGGATCTCTGCTATGGCTCAGTGGATAAAGGCACTTACTGTCAAGCCTGAGGACCTGAGTTCAATTCCCGGGCCTCACATAGTGGAAACCCAGAACTGAGCACATTCAGAGCATATCGCACACTAGCATTAAAAACAATTCTTTTCATCTACAGCCGCTCAGTGACTCCCTTTTTCCTACCTTCTTCCTTTCCTTCCTCTCCTTCCTTCCTTCCTCCCTCCCTCTTTCTTCCCCTCCCTCCATCCCTTTCTTTCTAATATGAAGCCTTGGCGGGTCCTTATGTAACTCAAATGGTCTTTGATCTCGCAACCCTCTTGCCCAAGCATTGGAAGTGCTGGAATTAAAGGTATGTACCAGGAAAATAGAATCACGTCCATTTTCATGATTCTTAAAATAGCAAATAAACTGGAAGAAGGAAAGCATCTGAATCACTGAACCTCAAGCTTAAAAAGGGTACCAAACTGCTGAGTGGCCACCCATCGCAGATTCCTGTGTTGCAGAATATTTGCTTAACCATGCAAAGGTGCATTTGTTTAACTATGCAAAGGTGTGTTGCATTTGTTTAATTATGTAAAGATGTTTTGCCTTTTTTTTTTTTTTAACCTTGCCTGCTTAAGGCACTTGCTTAGTCTAATAAAAGGTTGAACAGCCAATAGTGAGGGAGGAGGTAGAGATGGAACCTGAAACTTCCAGGTAGAGAAATAAGGAGGAGGAGGGGTTTAGGCTCAAGGAAGAAAGAAAGGAAAAAAGAAAGAGAAGGAGATGGCAGGGAGACACCAGCACCAGCGAGCCAGGCATGGAGGAAGCAGGACAGTAGGACATACAAAATCAAAGAAAGAGGAAAAGCCCAAAGACAGAAATGTAGATGACTAGAAACAGATTAGATTGAGTTAAAAGAGTGAGTGCGACAAGGCTAAACTAAGTCTGAGCATTCATAATTAATAATAAGTTTCCGTGTCTTTATTTGGGAGCTAGTTGGCAGCCCAAAGAAAATGCCGACTACATTCTTGTTCAATTCCCAGAGTCACAGTGTAGAAGGTTGTAGACATTACCCTGGTTCTGTGCAGCCTCTAGGATGAGGCAGGGCTGTCAGCATCACTACTGCCCTTAGAGGTAGAGGCAGTTCCTCCTTCAGCAGAAAGTTGACACCCACATTATAACCAGGCCAAAAAGCCAGATTAGGTCAGAAGCTACAGCCAAATGCCCAACTTAGCACAACAAGAAGGGTTATTTCTCTCTTTCAGTTTGCTTTGTTTTTTAATCAGCATACCTAGTGTCTTAGTTAGGGTTTGTATTGCTGTGAAGAGACACCATGACTATGGCAACTCTTATAAATAAGTATTTAATGGGGGTGGCTCCCTTACAGTCCAGTAATTCAGTCCATTTTCATCATGACTGGGAGCATGGAAGCATGCAGGCAGATGTGGTGCTGGAGCTGAGAGGGCTACATCTTACAGACAACAGGAAGTCAACCAACTGTCACACTGATGGAAGCTTGAACGTAAGAGACCTCCAAGCCCACCCCGCACAGTGACACATTTCCTCTAACAAGGCCACATCTCCTAATAGTGCCACTGCCTTTGGGGATCATTTTTTTTAAGCCACCACATTCTACTTCCTGTCCCCAAAGGCTTATAGCCATATCATAATGCAAAACACGAACAAACAAACAACAGCAAAAATTTTGTTCAGTCCAACTCAACCTTAAAAGTCCCCATAGTCTATAACAGTCTCAAACTTGTTTCAAAGTCCTAAATCTCTTCTAAGATGTATGGCAATCTCTTAACTGTAATCCCTCTGTAAAAATCTAAATAAAAAAGCAGATCACATACTTCCAACATACACAGGATATACATTGCCATTCCAAAACAGGAGGAAGGGAGCAGAGCAGGGAAATACTGGACCAAGGCAAGAATGAAAACCAGCTGGACAAACTCCAAACTTTGCAGCTTCATGTCTGATGTTAAAATGCTCTTCAGATCTCCAACTTTGCACAGCTTTGTTGACTGCAACACACTTCTTTCTCTTGGGCTTGTTCCACTCCCTGTTAGCAGCTCTCCTTGGCAGGTATCCCAGGACTTTGGCATTCCAACATCTTGGGTTCTCCAACACAATCCAGGCTTCAACTTCACAGCTTTATGCAATGGCCTCTCTATTAGGCCTCCATTCAGGGACACCCCTGACAAATGCTTGGTGTCAGAGGACTGATTCCATAACTCCTTTCTTCTGTCCTTAACTCTAAAACCAGAACTATGTGACTAAAGGTGCTAATTACTGGGGCTGGAACATGGCTCCCTCATTCAACTACATTTTCACCAGCATTTTGTTCTTCACTGTCTAAGGTTGGCTGTCCTAAAACTTGATCTCTAGAACAGGCTGACCTTAAACTCAGAGACCTGACAGCCTCTGCCTTCCCAGTGCTGGGATTAAAGGTGTGCCCCACCACATCCTGGCTTTCCTTCAGTTCCTTTTCACAAATTAGAAACTTAACAGGGTAGAATCTTCCCTGAGGTCACCACTCCCTTTATTCCATTTCTTTGTTGTTGTTTGGTTTTGTTTTTCCAAACAAGTTTTCTCTATTACAGTCTCTGCCCAGTAACTTACTCTGTGGACCAGGCTGGCCTTGAACTCACAGAGATCCACCTGCCTCTGCCTCCAGAGCTGGCATTAAAGGCCTGTGCTACCACCAATCAGTATATTCCCTTTCTTAATCCACATATCTCCTTGAATACAGAATTATCTCTATTTCACTTCTTTCTGCTTTTCCTCCTCAAAATTTTATTTTGTAATTTACTCTGCTCAGCTTGTTCCTGTTTATTATAAATCCTTCTTATAGTTACCACTAAAATCTACAAAACAGAGTCTATACTAGGCTGTTTTGAAATTACTTCTGCCAATGAAATTAATACAAAATTCTTTACGTCAGGCTCTTAGGATAAGAGCAAAGGCAGCCACTTTCTTCACCAAAATATCACTAGAATGATTTCTAGGCAGCATACTAAAATTCTTCTGTGAAACCTCTTAACTGAGCCCCTAGCCATTACACTAACTCTTAGTACCTCTGTCTTCCATGCTCTTACTAATATATCCCATTAAGCAGTGCTCAAGGCATTCCACTGCTTTTATAGCCCAAAGTACCAATATCCAAATTCCTCTCAGCAAACAGATGGTCAGGCCTATCACAGCAATACCCCAGTTCCTGGTACCAACTTCTGTTTTAGTGTAGTGAAGAGACAACATGATCACGGCAACTCTTCTAAAGAAAATATTAAACCGAAGTGGTTCATTTCGAGTTTCAGAAGTTTAGTCCATTTTAATCATGGCAGGGAGCATGGCAGATTGCAGGCAGATGTAATGCTGGAGGAGTAGCTGAGATTCCTACATCTTGCAGGCAACAGAAAATTGACTGAGATACTCTGTGGTATCCTGAGCATAGGAAACCTCAAAGCCAGTCCACAAAGTGACACACTTCCTCCAACAAGGCCATACCCACTCTAACAAAGCCATACTTCCTAATAGTGCTACTCTTTATGAGATTATACAGGAACAATTACATCTGAACTACCTACCATACATAGTAACCAGTTTCTTATGACTTTCCACCTTAATTAGTGGAATTAGGGGCCCCTCCCCCACCACTGCACCCCTATATCTCTCCCCTATATGTCTCTCATACATGTCTACCCACACTTTAGGTTCATATTATTTTTCCTTCAATATTCTGTTTTCATTGATCATGTTCTATTACCCTATTCTGCTTCCTTTCTAGTTTCCTGACTCAATCCACATCCCTCCCTCATAAACACACACACACACACACACACACACACACACACACACACTTTACAAGTTATGATCTGCATGTGAGAGGACAGGCCATATCATTTACATAATATTTTCCTGAAATTTTGTAATTTCATTCAGAAAAGGCCAAAGGCTCAAGGCAGTTTGCTGCTGGCTGGGTAATGTCCCTAGGCTGGGTGATCTGACACAGAATGAGGTAGTATTCTAGTAGCTTTGGCCTTGTGGCACTTGTGGTCACCCTTTGCATGGCCTATGGCAGAGATAAAAAAGCTCAGTGAAAACTTCAACCTCCCTATCAATGACCAAAGCAAATTGCATGGCTATGCCTGACCTCAGAAGGCAGGAAAGAAGAGTGGTTCCCCCGGTGCTCAAAGATGGAGAAGACCCAGGTCCCTCTGCCAACACTGACCTGACTGAGATGACAGCTGCCTGTTCCTTCTTATCTCACTGAATCTCCAGAGAAGTACTGAGTACACATCCGTCTAGACCAAAATGCAACACATTTCCTGTTTATTATTCCAATAATTAAAACGCGATCTGCCATTCTGATTTCTGGCTCATTCAATGATTTAAAACAGAAAAGATAATCTGGAATGTGGTAACACTCACATAAGCTTGTGTAAACAGGAATACTCCAAAGAATGGCCATGTTAATCCATTTAATTGTATTGCACCAATATTAATTTCCAGTATTAAACTCCAACTCAGGTCTTAATACTGGGACAGTTGGGTGAATGATGTGGTTGAGCTTTCTGTGCTACATTTGAAAACTTTATTTGTGGGTACTATATGCATTTTGGAACCAAAAGGCAAAAAGATAAACAGAGACAATCCTGTACCCAGGCACTTTGTCTTCTATCTGCTGTAAATGTCTCACATGAGCTGTGGGAGATGTCTAAAGGAAGTGAACTTTTGCCAGAAACACAGGAAATCTGATGAACATGCTGTGATATGGCTGTTCAAGCTCACCTGACTGTCTCTACCTTCATTCTCCATGGAAACAGATGAAGTCTTCTTGTCAAAAGGCTCCTTGAGCTCCCCTTGAATGCCCTTTAGTGCAGGTAATAAGTGGGAGCCAGGTGAATTGCTACAGATTTCCCTTTAAATTCCTGGGCTTCAGTGACAGACCAAGGCTCTCATCTGTCATCAGACTGTTCCAAGCAGACCCATTACTTTAGTACCACAATAAAATGAAGGACGTTGGGATAATCTGTCAAGAAAAAGCAGCTGGAAGTCCCATCACGCACCAGAGGCTGTATGCATTTGCCCAGAACGTTTAAAAATCTCTGCCTTAGCTCTTCTCCCTAAAGTCCTTATTTGCCCAATAAAATAAATTTAAAGTACATAAATGTATATTAAAAATATCTAAGCAAACACTTGCAGCTAAATAATGCTTGCCCAGATGTGCCTACATTTTTTTTATCGTTAGACATGTTTTTCATTCTCCCAAGTAAATATTTCACTGAAAATGCTCCCCAAGCAGTTGTTATCTGGATATCTTCACAATAGAATATTCTGTGCTCTACACACATAAATACTGTAAATAACCAGACACCTTCCTGAGGAGATCATTGACTTTCTGCAATTTACAAAAAGGACTCTTCGTGGCCTGGGAGCAGAGAACCAAAGCTGCTGACCACCCTGGGACCCAGAATCTTTCCCACCAATCCCAGGAGCCCAAGCCAGAGGGCTCCCTAAAGAATTGGTTAGTGTGTTTCACTCAAAGATACTGCGCCATGGGGGAAGGATATTAAACCTGAGGTCACACAGTTCATCATCTTCTTCTTCTTCTCCTCCTCCTCCCTTTTTTAAAGATTTATTTATTTATTAGACCATCTTCTTAAGACTCTTTCTTCCAGTTGTGTGACTTTGAACATATGAACAAAGTCTTTGATGAGAAATGACTAGGAGATGCTGTCTTTGAGTGCAGAGTGGTCAGATGCCTAGTAACACCCTGTTTGATAAGGAACACATTAACTAGCTGGTCCAGGATGCTCCATATGGATATGACCATCCCTCTAAAGAGTTGTCCTCTATCATAAGGACCCAGCATCTGCCATTCCGTGTGACACTGTGTTCCATTAGATTGTCATTAGGATTGTGTAGAATCAGTTCCTTCACTTGTATACCTTATCTTAGAAGATCCAGTTGTGGAAAAGGCTTGGAAAACACAGGTCCCCAAGTCTCACTCACAGAATTTTTCACTCATATAATTTCTCTAACAAGCTCCAAGATAGTGTAGACCCCATTTCACAAACTTCTGCTCTAGTATAGGAGCCTCTGAACTTTTTCTGTAAAGCCAAATTAGTCAATATGACAGACTGCACAGGGCATTCAATTCCCTTTCAGCCACTCAGCTCTGCCACTGTCCCACAAAGAAGCCATGGGACACATACACCATACTTCAATAAAGCTTTGCTGATGGACACTGAGGTTTGAATAGTCTTCTCTTTAGTTTTTTCTGTTTAAAATGCAAGAACTGCTGTTGGCTCTTGAGCAACAGGAAGTAGTTCTTTTTCTTATGTTTCCATGTGGAATGAGCCAATCAGTGCATCACATCATGTCCCTACTACTGTGACGTCAGAGTTCACTACAGAGGCCTTGGGAGCTTCCCGCCCCCTTCAGCCATCCCTTCTCTCAGCTTCATGTCTGCTCTTTTTTTTTTTACAGCTTTGCACAAATTTGTCTCTGTGGTGAATTTACAGCATGCACTACTTGTCTGAACTATTTAAAGGCACAGTATTCTCGACTGTCCCATAAAGCTTTCCCATTCTGTGTGTTTTATTTCTCAGTTTGAGGGCTTTCTATGAAATCAGCAGCTAGGCGGAAGGAAATCATTTGCATACTTGGCCCCATCCACCTGGAATTCCTTAATTTTGAGGATTAGCAAAATGAGTCTAATAAAACGTGGAGGCTCTTGTTAATCATCACCATAAAGCCCCTTCATTACCCATTCCTGGTGCCCAGTCTGGGGACACACATCAGGAAATCCACATTGTACAGGTCAGTTATTTCAAATTTTATGAACTGATTTGTAATTTTACATGACACAGTTTGTGCTTTTAGTGTTTCTGAAAATTAAATGACTCTTTTGTGCCCATCCATTTTCAAGAAATCACTTTTTTGGGGTATCACAGAATGTCCCACAGGTGATGGGTATAAGGAATATGAGATACCTTGCAACCCTGGAATAGGAAGCTGGATTCTCAGAAGCTGCATCTGTGTTGTTACTTGAGATGAGCTTGATGCAGCTAGTTAGGGCCAACGATGCTTCTGTGTTATCCCTCCACAACTTTCTGGATGCTGCTCAAAAATTCCTAATCACCCTCATACTCTTGCTACAGCACAGAACAAATAACTATCCCCCATCTCCTACACTCAGGAAAATCTGATGAAGGTCATGTCAGTCATGCAGCTGTTAAGGGTGCTTTCCAGCAGGTTTCAGAAACACACCATCACTGACTGTTAATGTGTTTCCAGTTAGCCCAGGGTTCCACGTGCAACTTCTTACAGAGTTTGCATGGCATAGACTGGCCCTACAGAAGTAGACAGTTGCCCTGGCTAGTGTTGAAAATAAAACAAAATTCCTCTGGAAAAAATGCCACAGATTGCCCTCCCCGCAAAAAACAACTAGCTCATCATTCACCCTAAGAACAGAGTGCCCACAGATGCCTGAAGTCAGCAGTTGCAATCCAGATCCTTCTGAATGTGAGTAGTGCATGCCAGAATGATGTTTACAGGAAATGAGCAATTTATTTTATTATCCAAATTCTAGACCCTTTTACTATGCCTCCCAAGAAGATGTCTGATTTAGAAAATTGCAGAGGAGAACCTGGGAGAAGATGGGGGCACTGAAGAATTTTTACCACCACAGAGTTCAGATTGGGGAAAAAAGGAAACTTTAGAGATAGTTTATGGAAGTCCCGTACTATACAGTTAAGAGTAAAAGAAGCACTGAGCTGGAACGGTGAGATACTAGATGGATTCCCTGAAGACAATGAGCTTATGCACTTTGTTATCAGCCTATATACATACATCCTGACAAACGTATACTGTATTTATAAAGTGTTGCTGGCAGTGACCAGTGAGAGAAAGAGTGTTCTTCCGTATCTTAGTCTTTCTGGTCTGTCCACATCTTGTAACTGAGCTCATGTAACCTTTACTGTTTGGACCATTAGATTTTGTTTGAATGGCAAGCTGTTATTTACAATTACCTATATTTTAGTCTGCAAATAATAAAAAATTCTTTCAAAAGCTTTTTTTAAGTCCTTAATTTTAAAAAAAAACAATTATTACATTTATTCATTAGAATATTACATGCCACAGTGCATATATAGAAATCAGAGGACAACTTGTGGTTGTTGAATCAGTTCTGTCCTTCCATTTATGTGCCCTAGGGATCGATGACATTGTCAGCCTTGATGACAAACACCAATAGTGACTGAGCCATCTTGCCAGTTTATAAGTCCCTCATTTTCAGAGGAGACAGAAACACACTAATTTATACTTCCAGGGAATTTTAATTAGTAGGAAGCCTTGTTTTTACACACATTCTATATGGGAAATGGAATCAGGAACACATTTATAGAGGCACCAGCTTATCGGAGACATCCTAGTTGCTTAGCCAAACTGCCCTGAGGACTGTCTTGGCAATTCAATGGTCTGTCTTCACCCACCACACAGGAACAGCTCCATGAAATGGTGGGGAAGCCAAACACCAAAGTAGGCAACCAGGACTCCTCTACCTGGATTGTAAGAACAGGTTTCTCCAAGGCACCTCTTGCTGCTTGGGCCTTCCCTGCCCTCCCTCCTTGATCTTTCTTTCTTTTTTTCTTCTTCTGAGACATGATCTCACTCTGTAGCCCAGCTTAGCCTCAAATGTATGATGATCCCCTTCTGAGTACTGGGATGATGGCTCTAATTCACCCCACCAGCATGCCCTAGCACCCCTAAAGAGCCTGACTAGGAAAAAGGACCAGTGAACTTTTCCAGCCTTGACCCCTGTCATGGGGAGCTAGAGAAAAGAGGGATAGCATGGCTTCTCCCAGATAACCCACCTACTCAGAGAAGATGCTCTTAGAGTTCTTTTCTATCTACACTGAGGACCACGGGGAGCCTAGCTGGCTAGCTCACTGGATTTGTTTAGGCCATCTAAGCAATTCATCATGTGTAAAATATCATGTTCTGAGAGAAGGAAGTGGTGAGGGCTGATTCTGGTAGAATTAAACCATTTTTGCTAATTTCTTCCCCTTGGCATCTGGGGCATAGAAGAACATGCTGAAAGTGAAATGGTTTAGTAAGAAGCAGGGGCAAGCTGGGGCCAAAGCCCAGCTCAGCCAGAGGCTGTGGCTGTTTCCTACCATTCATAAATGGAAGCGATGGACTGTCACTTACTATAAAACATGAAAACAAAGAGCCTAATACATGTGCATATGCCAATACCTGGCACATCACTTCTGTAAACCAGTATCCGTCTAATGCTAAGAGAAACCTCTGACTGAGCTGGGTATTATTTCCAAGCTTGCTTGAGTCCACAGCTCACACCTGGACTCTTCATATCCATAGCCTTTCAAACCACTACATGAATTTGGCAAACTTCTTACTTCAAACCCTCCTGAGCAAATGCAGAGATTTGAAAGTTTGAAACCCATTGATTGAAGGGTGCTGGAGAGATGGCTCATCATTTAAGAGCATGTACTGATTTTGCAGAGGACCCTAGTTCTGTTCTGAGCACCCATGCCAGGTGACTTATAACCATCTGTAACTTCAGGAGATCCAATGCCTTCTTCTGGCCCCTGTGGGAACAAGCATTTAGGTGATATACATTCACATAGGCCTGAACACACACACACACACACACACACACACACACACACACACACACACCAAATCTTAACAAAAAGGGGGAGATTTTGTGCAGGAAAAAAAATTGAGGGTGAGAGGATCAAGGTTCTGAGCCTCATGTGTGCACGAGTCCGGTGCTACCCATACTTAGCACATACTGTGTCCTTAGATTTCGGTAAGTGAGTGGGTGATGCTGGTATGAAGAACAAACCAGGAAAGGCCATCAACACTGACTTCAGTGACACTTGGCTCTTCGGGAGTGAAGGAAAGGGAAAGTTCTCTGGAAGATTCTACCTAACACGCCACAGTTAGAATGGGGAGATTCCTGACCTGAGAGAAATAAGCAGCCAACTGCTGAAGGACTGTGAAACCTTCAAGACCTGGGGTGTAGCTTGGGGCTATAGGGACAGGGCTTTAGGGTCATAGACTGGCTCCCCTCTGGCATGAGGCCTCATTGCCTCCTACCTGTTGAGTTCCGGCTGCATACTCCTATCCCCCTCAAAGCCTGGCCTTCTCCTCCATGACCATATGTCCTCAGACAGTAGTGAGTTAGTCAGTGAGTTAGCTTTTTTCACCAGGCATTCCCTTACATAACAGAATAAAGCAGCTAACACATGCACCCATCCCATCCCATGCATCAAATTGAGTGAAACACTGTGGCCAGATTAGTTATAATCTATTTGCTATCATATACAGTTGTGGCATTAAAGATTTAATATTGGAAGTAACTTTTCCCTTCCTTCTCTCACGTCCTACCTACTTTAAGTCAAGAAAAGAAAATTGATATCTAAGTCCAGGCCCTGCCACTCTCCCGATCCCCTCTACCCCCTTCTCTATTAAAGACAAGTCCCAGGTCCGGTTGCCTATCTGTGTTCACAAGCCATTAGCCAAGTGAACTGTAAAACACCATGTGGAAAGGGAGGAAGCAGTTCTTTCCTCAGCCCTAAGATCCCAGGGTGGAGAGCTGTGGCAGCACACATGCCAGTTGGACTTTTTACCAACCCCACCCTCTCTACCACAACACACACCTAACCTGAGATGTCAACCTCCCTTGCAGTTACCTGTGACCAAGAGACTGAATTCTCGGTGGGAAAGAGACAAGTGACAAGTGTCTCTAGGAGAGGTTTACACTCTCCCAATGTCTTATCTCCTACATGACTTCCAACTCCACTAGACGGAAATCACCAGAGGATAACTCGGACACCAAGTGCCAGAAACATCAGATACGATGATGTGTGGGCAGCAGCATTGGGCTGGGATGGTAGCTTTTGATGGTGGTTCAGGGCCCTCAGAGCCATGCATGACTCTGATGGTTGATGCTTTTATATTATCTCCTGGTCTTAATAGGGCCAGTACATCTCTACCTCATTCCTAGAAAGCAAAAACTGCCAAATTCCACACATTTTGTAGAAGAGCTATGTAAGTTTGCCTTTGAAGATTTGCTTATTCTAATTTTTCAGAACAGAGTTGACTGTGTTGACTGAAAAATAAAACAAAACAAAACAAAAACACAAACATTCTCAATACTCCATGACCAACCTAAGCTCACATTCTGGCTTCTTCTGAGGTGTGAAATTTAAGTCACTGCTCACATGGAGAGTCACAGGTTAGCAGTCTGAATGAGGTAACAATGAAGAGATGCCCTCCTGAGAAATGTTGTTTTTGATCTACTGGGGACTCATCTGACTCATTACCAAAAGAACTTATTCAAGTAAGGCAGGGTGGTACACACCTGCAATGCCACCACGGGAAAGCTGAGGCAGGAGAATTGTGACTAGGATGGCCAGAGCGGGTTATGTTAGTGAGAACTTTCCTCAGAGAAGAAATGGTGAAGGGAAGAGGAAGAGGCTACGGTAGGTAATATGAACTTGGGCTGTGGTAGAGGCATGCCCTGGAGCTACTTTCAAATCTAATAGCAACATCAGTCATCATAGAAACAAGGATGATTTGCTTTTATTAAACTTGGATATTCAGAGTCCTTTCTTATTTCCTTTTTGAATCAAAAAATCAATACTATGCTGTGTTTTAGCCTAAAGAGGAGGTCGTGAACAATTCAATTTCAGAAGCTCAGTCAATCACGTGGGGTTTCTGGCTAGTGATGCTGTGTGGATTAGATTTTGCCTCGATTTTAGAGCTTACAGGAGGCGTCCAAGATAACGTCTTTACTGTTCTATACATTGCTTCCCAATGGCAATAGTACCTGACCTGATCCTAAAAGACAAGTGAGGTTACATGTGATGTGGACACATTGCAATGAGATAGTGTACTAGTCAAAAGTCTCATATCAGCTGCAGTCTATTATATACCAGTCTTGATGTGTCGTGCTTTGGGTGCAATTTTAAGCATCCTACAATGTAGTAGAGCCTTAGAATAGAAGGACTAGGGATGCAGAGATGGCTCAGTAGTTAAGAGCTCTTACTGTTCTTGCAGAAGATTTGAAGTTGGCTCCCAGCATCTATATCAGGTGGCCCCAGGGAATCCAATGTTCTCTTCTGGCATTTGAGAGACTCTGAATCAATATACATACTCCCTGCACAAATATACACATAGTTTTAAAAGTCTTTTTTAAAAAACTATGGAAAGAAAGCTTGTCATTCCTGCAGATGAGTGTGCTTCCTGCGTTCAAAGTAGGCATATACTCATCAAGATGTTGCTTATGTCAACAGTCTACATTGCACCTCATGTCTCTGTGATGACAATGTCTGGGTCATTTCAAAGCTGACTACTCATAGAAGATGTTCACGTGACTTTCAAGATGAACTCAGTGAAGATTTTGAGCTAAAGTATAATATTTTCTCTGTGTGAGCCTTTGCCTACCATGAGGAAGCATTTGTATTTCATTCTATGAGAAACAGAGTGATCTTCAGCTCCACTTAAAATACAGCTTGGAATATCAGTCCCATGATAGAAATCACAGACAGATGCAGGCAAGCAAACAAATGAACCAAGCTTCCCAGGTGTCATCCCTGCCTACAGGTGAGGCAGTCACCCTGGAACACTGTCAGGGACTTCCTTTGTAGACGCTTGACTAGGTCTAGCTTCTGTGGGAGCAGCTGAGTGGAGAGAATGCCAGGTGTTGTCAAGTGACTCTCCTGTGCTCTGTGTTTGCCCCTCCTATTGAGAGCTTCCTCTCTAGAGGAGCACAGCTATTTACACAGCTCTTACATGTTCCAAAGTGCCATCTCCAGAGCTCACTGTTCAAGCACCTCCTGACTTCAATCCTATCGAGAGCCATAGAGAAAACATCTAGGTAATGTTTCCTTAGAGCTTTCGAAGTGAAGTGCCAGCCAGGTCTATAAGCAAGCATATCTTCTTGGACTTCAGAGATGCTTGGAATATATGCAGAGACTATGGAATGTGCACCTTTTCTGAATAAAGGAAACCATGGGAGCTTTTGTTTTGTTTTGGTTAATGCTATAATAACATAACTAAAGAAAAATGCATGCTCTCTGCCTTCTCTAAGTAGGAGACCTGGGATATGTTTCGTAATGAGGATGAAACCCACCTAACAAATGTGTGGTCCACATGCCCAGGGGACACAGATGCTGTTACTGCCCCATAGGAACTACTTAATTTACGAATTGATTGAATGCAGTCAGGTAGAGAATATGGCTGGTTGTTTTCCACACTTGAACACGAGGGATAGAAAACATCCAGAAATGGAAATTACTCTGGGGATAATACTAGACATAATATTTGTTAAAGAAATACATGTCTGTAAAATCCAGGCAGAAGTTAAAGCTATGCATGGCCTTTGATTCAGCAATCTCCCTTCTGGGAAACTGTCTTAAGGAAACCATCTGAGAAGTACATAAAGCTCTTTGGAGCCCTATGATTACTGTGCAAAGTCCAGGCAACACTGCTAGACTGTGTGTGACATCATCTAGAGTTTCCAGACAAAGTTGAACATTAACTGGAGTCATATGGCTGAATCTAGAGAAGGGATGTGACTCTAGATGCTGTAAAGGAACTTGTCTGTGATTTCATTTGTTTAGACAAGTCATTCACTCTAGAATATCCACATTCATCCTCAGTGTATGTGTAGAAAAATGCTTTCTTGAATCTAGCTCAATTGCAGCTCCACATGCTCACCATGGCAAAGCATGCTGCACAGTCTATTTCATTTGTCTCTAAAGGTTATACTGATAGCAGACTGTGTTGACTACACCTTTGAAGGATTCTATTAGCCAGTCAATGGGCATATTGGAGTGCAATGAAACCCTGGAACAATCTAAGATGTAGTCAATACATAGAGCAGTTCTGCTGGGTGCTGCTGTAATCAGGAACTCAGCTGCTGATACAGCACACATCCTCTTCTCACAGTGGAAGTGTCTAGAATTCCAGAGGCAAGTAGACAGTTGATTCCTTCTGATGGCCACCAGGGGCATACCTGCTCCTTGTTTCTCTCTTGGACTCATCAGTGGGTCTCCTTTCTTCCTGTCTCCTTACATCATTAGATATTTTATGAATGCCCGTATCTGTGTCCAGATGTTCCATTTCCATAGGAATGTCAATCATACTGGCTTGGGTTCTCCTTAAGTCTTTTAACCTGATGACCTCTGTCAAGAGCTTATCTCCAATAAGGCATGACTCTTATAATCTGGATGTTTGGATTTTAATGTGTTACTTGGAGAGGGCATAATTAAACCTATGTTGGTGGTTCCAGCTACTCTAATACAGGGGTTCTCAACCTCCCTGAAGCAGCGACTCTCTAATATAGTTCCTCATACTGTGGTAACCGCCAGCCATAAAATTACTTCATTGCTACTTCATAACTGCAATTTTGCTACTGTTATGAATTGTAATGTAAATATCTGATATGCAGGTTATCTGATATGGGACCCCTGTGAGGGTCATGACCCACAGGTTGAGAACCATTGCTCTGAGGCACCTTTCAGGTTCAAAAGTGGGAAAGAAGGGTGCACAGACAGCAGGATCTCTCTCTCTCTCTCTCTCTCTCTCTCTCTCTCTCTCTCTCTCTCTCCCCCCCCCCACTTGCTCTTTCATCTGTTCCACACAACTGCACACACATGTGGTGCTCCTGCTGCATGGTGTCAGAGATCGTTCTAGAAGCAAAAGCGTACTCTTTGGTATTCCTCCTTATAACCAACATCACATACAGAAAAGCATCCAATATCAGCCTCCTAGGCAGCAGAAAGGACAGAGGGCACCAAATGCTCAGGATTCCAGCCATGTCACTGCCACCAGCTCTGAGTCTCCATCACCGAGATGGGAATGGCCATCTTGCTTCCTGTCTCCCCTTCCCGCTGAGGGAAGCTCCAAGGGGTTCATACCATGGTCCACCATGATCATCACTCCATTTCATCTTGCTGCTTCTCTTATCCTTGGTGTTGTGACATTTCTTTCATGTCTCCACAGGTCTTTCTTCAGGAGTAACATTTAGCTGCTTCTCTGATTTGGACATTAGGTGATGGTGAGATAACCACCCTGCCATCACTGTTGGTGGGAGGCCCCTGAGTACAGCTCTCTTGTGCGCACTGTGATTACATTATGGTTTGTCCACTGACACTTGGAAATGGGCACTGTGTTCTCACGGCAGAGATAAATAAAATAAGACAGAAGCCTCTAAGGGCATCTTACACAACCACTTGAAGGTTAAGTGGATGGGCCAAGATTTAAGTCCAATGTCCACAACCAAGTTTGTGAAAAGATTGGTCATGAAGATGATGTGCTTACATGCTTGATGTGGAGGCCTGAGGATCTGAGGTTGAATCACATAAAAACCCTGACATGTCTGTGCCTGTAACCCCATACTGGGAACACAGATAGGACTTGGCTGGCTGTGAGTCTAAGTTCAGTAAGAGACTTTTGTTTTAAGAAATAAGAAAGTAATGGACATACATGGGCATATGCCCTCCCATGCACATGTGTGTATGCACCACACACATATGCACACACTGAATACTTACATACATATATACATACATATCAAAGAAAGGGAACAGTAAATCAACTCCCAGCTTCCATGGGTTTTCAATGTTTTTGAAACTTTGTCCATTCAGGACTCACTATAGCTAGGCAGGGAAACACATACCAGTAATCCAAACACTGGAGAAGTAGAGGTGTGGAGATGCTCCAGGTTTGAGGCCAGTGGTACTATAGAGCAAGTGTGAGACCAAGCAAGGCTGTATAATAATCCCACTGCATATGAGCACCCAAGGAGGCACAAAGGTGATGCCCAGGGGCTCCAGCCAAACCATCCTTAAAGTCTGAGCCTTGGGAAAGTACAGCTCCCGTGGAGGACATTGGCTGTGTTTTGTAAACTCTGTGGGCTGCCCTTGTCTTCATATACAAACCATAGGCAGCCTGACAGCTATTGGGTGGGAGGGTCAGTCCTGACAAACAGGGGAGGGGCGTGTGATTCCAGGGAGTGCCCTGTTTGGTTTCGGCCCTTAAAGTGACCAAAGCCTGGGCGGATAATACTTCCTTTAGTGGATGCTTTCAGACCCCATAGCCATCTCCATTAGTGAATGTACAAGAGGAAACAGGGGTGGTAACATGGACTTTTTCTTAGTTTTCAAACTGTTCCAGTGTCTCTTGTGACACCAACTGCTAACCCATTGCCAACATAAGTTCCTAAATGTGGCTCCTCAAATGCAATGCACAAAAGGACGGAGCATCCTTAATGGTACCCACTGTCATTGACGGTTCCTTTTCTCTAAGATACGGAGAATGTGAAGTTAAGATCCATTTTCTTAATTATTTAACTCTTATCTGTTCCTCTTCGAAGTGGGTGGGATTGAACCTGGGAACTTGGCAAGTGCATTCTCACCAAGATGCATCTCTAACCTAATGTTCAACTATTTACTAGGAAGCCTGGGCCATTCTCCTGTCTCTGAGATCCTCTGCACCAGGCAAGAAGGGGAGATGGAAGCCAGGACAGGGAATGAGTGGGAGAGTGGGGAGTGGAGTAGACATGGCCTTTGGAAGCTAAAAAGTCACAAGGGCGTACGTACATGGAGATAAGGATACTGAACCCATGCTCCCTCCCACGCCAGGACAACTTTCTTCTGATGAGACATGAACCATCCCATGACTGAAGTAGGAAAACCAGGTTTCTGCTGTCAGGCATGTTCCTGGAAGTGTTCTTAAAGTATTTATGCTTGAGTCGGGAAGAAGCTGGTATTAAAAAAAGTCGCTATTTCAGAAATTGAGGAAAAGACAACATGAGCAGCAAAACAATTAGGCCGAAACGTCCTTCCTGGCTAATGCTTGTCCAGCGTGCTGCCCAGCCTGGAATCTGTTAAAGGACTTGAATCTCACATGTCTGTTTCGTCTTTTAAATTCTCCTCACTATATCTTTTCTTCGATCCTGGCTGGCTTTTAGCTACCCTGCCTTACTCTGTCCACACTGCCCCTTTTCCTAGGACAAAATTAAGCACATGCATTTTAAAAAAAGGAATTGGCTGAGCATGAACCTGAGTGCCTGAACCCTTCTCAGCAAGCACAAGGCTCCAGACTCTATCCCCAGCTCTGCTGAATAAATCATTAAGGCAAAAGAAATGTCTTTATCAGATAAGAAAAAAGTCACAGCTCCATTTTCCCACCTGCTCAAGGCCAAATCTAATGTCAATCCTCTTATGATAGCGTCACTGTTACCACCAAGCCACCGGCTTCTTTCTGTCTCAAGCCTTAGATATCCATCCCATGTCTCCACCACACCCCGAACCTCCACCACTGAAGCCTTCCTGGGCCCCCCACTCACTGCAGGGTAACCAGAGAGATTCCAGATCCCCCTAAGGATCCGACTCCTGTTTCCACCCTGGATGACATCCTACCTCTTAAGATTCAAAAAGATCTCGTGCATTCAAGGAGCTGAGCAGAGAATGTATAGACGGGGAAGAAGAAGAAATCGCGTTGTCCCCAAGCAGGCTAGCTATGGAGAAGGGAAGCAGTTAGCAGGTAGGATGAGGACCTCAGGGAGCAGAAAAGAAGATCAAAGAGACTGGCTTCTCTGTGCTTGCCTCCTTTCGATTGCTCCTTCCTCTGTATGAAAATTAGGTCCTGCAGTAGTTATGTTCACTGTAGCAATTTCCATACACATCCCGGTGTAGAAGCTCCCCGGAGGAAGGTAATTAGCACATTCTCCTCACCATTCTGTGTCCCTTTCTTTCCTTCCTGCTGGAGCTGGAGCCAATGTGTCCCATAGCAAGGAGGAACTTGGCCCCGCTCTCTCCAAGGTGTGTAATTAGTGGGTTCCTGGGCTCTGACCTGTTGTCACCTAAAATCTGACTGATATCTTCCCTCAGATCCAGCTCTCTATTTTAATAGAGCCCTCCAATATGGCCACGCTCCATTCTTAGCCAGAATTCAAGGAAAACATGGCCTCTGTGTTTGCTTCACTTCTAAAAGGTGAATTGTCTAAGCTAATGGAGAGGGACAGAGAGAAGGGGCTGATGAGGGTAACTGGACATTAAGCTGCATCAAATACAAATCGGACAACTCATGTCAATGGGTTATAAAACAAAATCCAGCATTTTCTCAGACTCGCCACCACACACACACACACACACACACACACACACCCCTTCATCACTCCCATCCCTAAAAATGAACAGAAGAATCTGGAGGTCAGGCCTTGTGAACTTGACTTTGAGCACTTGGGTGATAGAGGCTGAGGTTTATGCTGGGCATGTCTCAGAAGCTGGCTTGACAGGAAATATATCTATAGACACAGGATTGACTAAGTTTCCAAGATTTTAAGATGAACCTTTTTCTTTTTCCTTTCAGCTCTCTGAAACTGGAATGGACCCTCCAATCACTGCTGATGTCTGCCTGCAAGTGTTCAGCCTTCTCCGGATCTTCCCTCCTATGAAGTCTACTATTGAATCAGTCCTGTGTCTTCCGGTCAGTGGTGTCTTAGGCTCAAGAGAACAGGGCGAGTGCATCTGTGTGTGCTGTGTCTCTGGGGATACCTGCTTCTTCAGCAGGAAGAAAGAGCCTTTGGTCCAGACTCTGGCAGTGTTCTCAAACAGAGTCATGCTCCTACTCACTGATACCCCAAAGGAAGAAACCCAACTAAGCCAATTCAAGAAAACGCTTCTTTTGCCTGGGGGAAGGGTGGCTCCATTGTAGAAGGGTTGCTTAGGCTGGCAGCCCCAGGAGAGCCTGGTTTTATCTTCAGTGTGTGTGTGTGGGGGGGCTCTGCTGGCTATAATTTCTGTGTCTGTAGAGGCTCAGGGGGACCCACTGAACCCCTGAGTTCTTTGTGTTCCTGTATGCTTCTCCAGATACAACTGTGTTACTGTTATTATTAGAGACACCTAGACTAGAGGCTCAAACATATGTATCCAAGCAAGAACTGCATCCTGAAAGTGAGGAAATGCTCATCTTTCAAATAGGATTTCTTTACAGATTTCTAATTTCCCCTCCCCAAGTTTTACACTGCATTTTGTCAGTTTATAAATTTGCACGGCACCTCCTCGCAGGGAAGAGGGAGCAGATAATCAAACCTACAGGCATTTTACACACAGACACTGAAAAATAAAGACCATTAGCAAAAAGTATAATTAAATTAAAATGCCAGCTCACCATAGAAGCTCCACAAATGAGAAATACATCAAATTATGATAATACAAATGGGCTATTTCTCAAGGTGCTAGGGTGTCAAGGGAATAAACTTGGATCATTTGCTGACTTTTCATGTCCAGGGTACAGCAACAGCTTAAAAGTAAATTACCACAATAGTTCACATAGCCAGAGAGCACATGAACAATGTTTTTACCTCGGTAATTCCCTGAGTCTGGGAGCCTCAAGCTCTGGGGAATAGAGAGAAAAACAAAATCACATAAAGCCCAGTTTCTCCTTTTGGACTAGTTGGCTGGTCCCCAAGCCCCAGAATAAAATTTTATTAGTCATTGGATCTACTTTCTTAGGTCTATTCAGACTAATTTATTTTGAATGTATGTTTGCCAGTCGGGTTTAACGTAGCTGAATATTGTGTGTAAGCAATCTCATAATGAGGCCGCAGTTCTTTGTAGAATATTGAAAATGACTTTTGGCATGCAAGTTCGTTTGCTTAATTCCTCTTTTAGTGTGCAAATAACCTTTGAAAACCTGCTTCTAGGTGTTTATGTGTCAGGACAGTATCAAAAATTATTCAATTGCCAAATCACATGTCAACACGTCTACTACAAAGCCCGGGATCATCCCGATTCCCACTACTCTGCTGCCCTCTAGTGGACAGTTCGAAAACCTTGCCTTCCTTCTTTTTTTCAGGCAAAGCATGAGGTAAAACATCTAGACTTGTAACATGTCACAAATTAAGTGTAACATTAGAAGTTCTGAATATAAATAACAAGGAGGCAGGAACCCAGATTAAATCCCTTGGAGAAGGAGTCCCTGCTGCACAACTGTCAACAATTTTCTAAGACTTTCTCTAAGAACCAGCTACAGTTGCTAAGGTGCCATTTGGACAAAAGCCAATGGCTTTTCCAATGTCCAAACACTGTGTTGATTAGATTGCGATCATCGGCAGTTAAGCCGTGGCACCTACTATTTCCTTCAGAGCTTTAAAAATGTCAATGCGGAAATGTCAAAGACAGACAGGGATATTTAAGAATCTAACACTTCTTAAACAAGATGGACAATTTTAAATGACAATAAAATATGCAAAATCTACATACACAATAGTCCAGCAGGTGTGACATATGATGATGTCATGTGATTGGTATGCAGTCTCACCAGCCCCCAGCCCCCAGTTAAGAAGACAGTAACTAAGATTTGGGCATGCAGTGTCTTCTGGAAGGTTCATATGTAAAAGATCTAGTTGTGAGCTTGTGGGCAGATCACTGAGAGACAGCGGGCTCAGGGAGCCTCTGACTTCATCAGTGAGCTAACCTGTTGTTGGAGGTGGGGTCTGACTGGTGAAGGTGATCAGGACTAACCATTAACCTCTCTCTGATGCTTGACTGCTCAGAGTTCTGCAGGCTCCTTTCCACACACCTACCCATCTTCACAATGTCTGCCTCACTCAAACCCAAAGCAAAAGAGCAGCCAGCCTTTGACACCTATGAACTCATGAGCTGAAATATAGCTTTCCTATTGCAAGATATTTCTTCCAGGCAATTGTCACACTGATGGAAACTGACCAGCATGTAAGCCCAGATAGAGAAAGGTGCCAGAACCCGACAGTTACTGAGGAACAAAGGAAACACTATCCATGACTTTATAATTCACAGTCCGGTCCTCTACCTGATATGGTGAGGAGGGGGAGGTGCATTTGCTGTTTTATTTGTGTGTGTGGGGGGGTGCATGTGTGCCATGGCTCATGTATGCAGGTCAAAGGTCAACTTTTATGAGTCTGTACATTGTTCCCTCTAAGTAGGTCCTGGCACTGTCTCAAGTATAAAGGCTTGGCAGCAACTTCCTTTACCTACTTAACCATCTCATCAGGCTCTAGTACAGTGTTAGAATCAAAATTAAAATGTATTTTTTTATCATAGCAAATGCTCTGGGATGTATGCGCATGTCATTTACAATGCCACCAGTAAGTGACCCAATAACTGGGAGCCAAACTGTAGGCTTTATAAAGTCCTTATTGTTTATGAGTTAATTAGGTTGGACCTGCTGGCCTCCCTCCACACTGCATGCCATTGCCTGGACTCCTACGTGCTCCACAACTTGTCATGCACAGCGGAGGAGATACATGCATGCTGCTGCAAAGTTACAGCCAGAAAATGAAGAGAACAGTTGGGAGGGATCAGACCTATAGTCACAGCTAGATGCAGTGTGGGCCAGCAGTGCAGCAGATCAGACCTCTGTGATCAAGCAGTATCCTTTGCTACAACTGCATCCAATCGAGTGTCATAGGAAGCCCAGCATGTGAAACAGTCTCTCATGAAGCTGCAATAGTAGAGGTGCTGTTGAACACCATGGCAAAGGTGACTTTATTAACTTAAACATTTTTCTATTTCCTGGAGAAAGAAAATGCCTCCATATTGCACTGATATATGTCTGGACAGTATGTCTTGGTTTGATCAACATAGGCAGAAACAGTGGGTGCTATTGCCAAGCAAGAGCTTTGAAAGCCATGGTCCACCAGACTTTCCTTTCCTTGCCAAGTGACCCAGTATGTCATAGACAAGAACCTCTTGTTCAGTAGATTCTAAATTGAAGAAGTTATAAAGCAAAAAACAAACCCACTCCAGGATGTTATGTCATAGGAGCAGGAAAAACACTTTCACTGTTCAGTAAGCTGGAAAGAACTGGACTCCCTTGTGGAAGCAGAGCCCAGCCTGAGCTGCCTAGTCTGCTCCTGTCTCAAGAGCCCTCTCACCATACGGAAGCCTGGGAAGCACCTCCTTAAAATTCACAGAATTTGACAAAGCCAGAATCTGGGAAATGCAGGGAACCAGTTCAGTGATGAGATGCTTTCAAGTTGGAGCACTCTGTACTTCTTGTTGGCCTTTGACTAGCAGGTTAACATCCTGCTAGGTACAAACAAGTGCTACTGTGTTCTCTTTCAGTCCTAGGGACCAAACCAGCTCTACCCCAAACCTCTTGCAAATTCTTCTCATGGTCTTCCACTAGTAGAATATTCTAATCAGGTGCGCCTCAGTAACCCGCCATTCTCCGACTGCTTTTTTTCCCTTCCAGATCTGCTAGATTCTGTATTTCAAGCCAGAGCAATGCTCCTTTCACTCTGAATGTCTCAGACTTGAATCCAAATACACACACACACACACACACACACACCCTTCTGTGTCAATTGCTTTTGGTTTAGTGGCTTTGCACCCCCAGCTGCTAGAAGTTGCCTGGTTCACAGTAAGTGCTCAAAACATGCTCATTAAGAAAATGAATGAATGGAATGTTTCCCAATTAATCCCAGAATGAAGACAAGCAGGCTCTCCTGTCGGGTAGATCTTAAAATGTAAGCCTCCTGTGGATTGAAGGCTATAGTCTGGGAAAGGTGACTTTTTTCCTGAAGCAGATGATCTTTTTTGATAACCTGAGTAAAAAATTACATTGTCCAGTAGTATAATACACAATTCTATAAAGTTGCCACCTTTGTGTTTCCTCCAGCTTAACCCTAACCTTTGGGTCATCTTTTGGTAGATGTGTTTTAGCCTATTTTTTTTTTTCTGTAAGAAGAGGAATAGCTAAACCATTTATAATTTAGTGTAGAGTGGCCGAGAAGTCCACACACATGCAAATATATGCACATTTGCCATTTGTTTATCTGTTTAGAACATCAGGACCCACAATCTTTGTCTTATTATTAATGACACACTATTAAGAAATTTCTTCTAAAATTGTTTATGTCACTATGCTGTAAGGTCTTGGGATCAGCACTAGCCCCATGAAGTCAACTCCATAAGCCCATATCTCTGAAATGAGTCAATACGTGGTTTAGAGATGCTGCTTCACCCCTCCTTGCTTAGGACAACTAAGAGAGACAATGAACACAGAACTTGGATGAAGGACAGGCCTGTCAGGAAACAGGGTGTTAGAGGTGTCTTAAATTACACATGCCCACATGAACCAAAAGAAGGGGCCGGCCAGGAAGACAGGTCAGACACAACAGTAGTGAAAGCCTCTGAAATGCTTTCCCTAAACCAAAGCCACCCTTTGTCCTGCTTCAAGGTGTCTTACTTCTCTTTCTGAAACTCCAACAGGCTTATTTGGCGACTCAGTGAACTTCTCCTGAGCCTTCAGGCTGACCCACAAAAGTCCTGTGGCCTCTATATGTAATTCCCTCAATGGATGTTTATTTCTTCAACAAATGAACCTGCACAAAGCAAACCTGCCCCACACTGTGAGTCAGGGGCCGGAAGTGTTCTCTTTTCACTCTCAAAAAGGGATTATCTTTTCTCTCTACCAGGATGGGAAAGATGATGTCTTCCTGTCTGAAAAAAGTTTCTCTCAAACAGAGAAAACAAAGGAAGATTCCTGCTGCCTCCTGGAAGTTAGCAGCAAAGAAAACTGACACCTCTTATCTTCTCACAACAGCTGGCTTCTGAGGAATGGCCTTGGGGGGTGACAGGGTGACAGGGGGTGGAGGTGGGAGGTAGGGGATGTATGTATGTGCCGGGATATGCTGGGGTGTGGCGGGTGTGTTGGGGGCTGAGAAACAATTGTTTCTCAGGTTTTCTGGATCAGGGTTAGACTGTGTGGAACTTGGGCCTCAGTGGCCCTCCTTTGAAGGTGAAGGTAGAGTGACATCCCCTGTGAGCTGTGGCAGCGAGACTTTGAACATTTGCTCTAGAACCTGTTTCAGTTCTACCTGAAGCATCTGTGCGATGATGACTTAGGCCTTCAGAGCTAAGGTACTAGTTTGTCAAGGTGCACACACACAGGGAGGCCTGCTCCTGCCCTGCAGAAGGCTGGAACCTGCTAACTGCTAACGAAATAGATGCACCCAAGGGAGCAAGCACAGTTTACATTTTGAATCTTCAATTTATTAAATGTGATAATTTCATGGAGAACTCAGCTAGTCCATAGCATTTAGTTATTTGATGAAGCACAAATGTAAGTACTCCTAGAAAGGCATTTTGTAGCTGTGGTAATGTGTGATCATTTAATTACACTCAATAGAGATTCCTCTTCATAAACTGAGAGGGTCAAAAGGCCTTAGAGAAAAAAAACATTACCCAGAAAAAAAGAAAATATGCACAAAGAAGGATTAACTTCTGTCTGCTGGCTTGTCTTACAAATTTTGATATTGTCAGTCCTCATAAGTTCCAAAAGCCATAAATCACAAAATCATAAATCACAAATCTTATCAGTAAGCTTCTAAATATTGTATAAATTCATACAAACATGTAATTCTGCAAAACTACTGTTTTAGTTACTGCTCTATTAATGTGAGGAAATACAAGGTAGCTTACAAAAAAATCACTTAATTAGGGATTGCTTAACAGTTTCAGAGGGCAAGTCCATGACCATCATGGTGGTGAGTATGGCAGCAGGCAGGCATGGTATCAGAGTGGGGGAGAGAGAGAGAGAGAGAGAGAGAGAGAGAGAGAGAGAGAGAGAGAGAGAGAGAGAGAAACTGAAAGAAATTGTGACATATCTGGGCTTTTGAAATTTCAAAGTCTATCCCCAGTGACACACCCCCTTCAAGGCCACACCCTCTAGCAATCCCACTAACCGTGACCTAAGCATTCAAATATATGAACCTATGATGGTGCACGGTCATACAAACCGTAACACCTAGAAAAATCTAAGATGGTAATGGAATGTTCTGAAAATTCCAATGGCATTTTCCCTGATCATAAGCTCGAGAGGAGTACATGGCTAAATTCAAAGGCGAAAAGCAGACCCTGGCACTCTGCACCATTTCAGGAGACCTCCTCATCCTCCTTTTGAAGAAAGTGGGGTAAAATCAGTCCTGTGACATTAATATTCAGTTGATTTGGCCGCATTTGGAATCCCTGAGGAAATAGGGGAGGTTTGACTGTGGTATGCCTGTGAGGTGATTCCAGAGATGACCAAGTGGACAGCAGCATCCCCAAAGCTTCAGGCTTTGACAAAATAAAATGGAAAAGGGAAAGGCAGCCAAATGTAAGTATTTCTTTCTTTGCTTTCTGTGTCATGAAGAAGGTCCTTTGCTACCTGCTCCTGCCATGACATCTGCTGGTCCAACACATGGGGATAAACAGTCATGGGCTTAGCCCTCTAAAACCCTGAATCACCAGAAATCTTTCATTAATGCATTCTCTGAGATAGTTTCTTCAAAATTATTTAAAATAAATAAAACAGCATCCATTGCTTCAAGAAAAGGACACTAGTGCTTATGATTTCACTGGGTTTGTACATCAGATAGAAAGGTCCCAGGGAGCTACCAAGGCCAGAGTCAGCAGCCTTCTACAGCTGTCTCATGCAAACTAGTTAGGGACACGATGGCTTGGGTGGCATGATGAAGACATAGGACTGAGAAGGCAAAGTAGACTTCTGTGCTACCTCCAGCTCCTGTCCAGAATCTTTCTAGACATAAGAGGCTCAAGAACAGAGGGACCTGTGGCTAGCTTCTAGGCTACAGGCATAATGGATACAGCTTTCATTCAGCAGACAAATTCTTCTTTGAATCTCTCTTGCAGAAGAAATTTGCATGCTCACTTGGGGCTCCCCATCCTTGGCACAAGTGGGGTGGGATCTTATAGTCTTTTGGAGTGTGCAATGCAGGATGTTCAGCAGCCTCCCCGACATCTAGCCACTCTGTACAGCTCAGCAGCCTCCCCAATGGCTAGCTACTCTGTGTTCATCATGACAGAATACTTTAGAGAAGCACCTTAAGAAGGAAGGATTTATTTGAGTTCAAGATTTCAGAGGTTTGGTCATTTCGTTCTGTTGCTTCTGACCCTGTGCATGGTCAGAGCCCTGGGGAACAAAGTGGCTTATGCTAGTTCAGACCCATAGGGCCCAACCACTTTCTAAAAGCTTATGTGCTGACAGCCAAGGCCCTACACTACATGAGCCTGTGAGGAAAGACCATGTTCAAGCTCGGTGCCTCTAGTGATGTTTGGTGGTGTCTATCAACTCTATTTTTTATATAACATAAGCAAAAAGGTCACCACCATTTCCTGGTGGGGAGGGAGCTGCAGACAATTAGAAAGTATTCTAATGAAAAGATAGAATCTAAACAAACACAAATTCATAATGTATTAAAGGCAAGTGGGAAGGAAATAAGTGGTAGATTGGCAGATGGACAATCCTGTATCCATAGCTTTCATCCATGTATTCAACTGAGGGATGCAAATCCTACAATGGTTGCAACTGCATTCAACATACAGATTCCTTTCTTGTCATTATTACCATCCATGTACTATGTCTTAATCTCTTTTCTATTGCCATGACAATAAGACACCAAGACCAAGGCAGTTTATAGCAGAAAGAGTTTCTTGGGGGCTAATAGTTCCAGAGGATTGGAGTCCAGGACAATCATGATAGAGATCATGGTAGTGGGCAGAAAGGCATGTACCAGATTAGAACTGAGAGCTCACATCATGATCCACAAGCATGAGGCAGAAAGTGCTAACAGAGCATGATCTGAACTTTAGAAATCTCAAAGCCTACCCCTAGGGACACATCTTCCCCATCAGTCTTTATCTCCTAATCCTTCTCAAACAGTTCCAACAAATGGAGACCAAGTATTCATAGGTATAAGCCTACTGAGGTCATTCTCTCTTTCACTACCACACAGTGTTGCAGTTAGTTACAGGACACTGACCTTGTATTTGGTAGATCAATAATCCCAGAATTATAAAATACTTGAGCAAAAATTATATGCAAATACTAAGTTATGTTATCCAAGGAACTTAAGCACATGAAGATTCATCTGTGTATCCAGGTCATGAAATGCATCCCTATGACTCCACTTTGAAAATCCTAAATGAAGAGAGAGAAAGCAGGCCACATGGATATCTTGGGGGAGAATCTTTCAGCCAGAAAATATGCCATACTCAGAACCCTTAAGGAAAGAGTGCAGTTAGTCTATCTGAGGAAGCAATTTCAGTGTCCTGAGGGCAGGGATCTAGAAGATGGAATGACAGTGCTGTGGAAGTGTCTCAGGGACAGAGGAGTTGGGCCATGGAAAATGTGGAAAATCTGAACAAGGCAGCAACTTGGCTAGATCTGTGAAGGAATTATACTTCAGGAGAGGACTGGGAGCAGGAGAGAGCTTGAAATCCACTGTCATTTTCTACCTAGGAAGTGGCTAGAATCAGAGTGAGCTCCCAAGGAGGTCATAGAGGCTGGTTCTTCTAAGGAGAGGAGGGTAGACAGGTTTTGGGGGTGTGAGAAATGGAAAAGCTCGGAAACCTCCAGAAAGTGTTTGTATGGATAAGGATTGGAGGATGGATGATGCTTTGGAGACAATCGAGTTTGGGAGAGGAGGAAAGTTAGCTTTTGACCGCATTTCTTTGGGAAGGTATTTTGGACATTCAAAATACCTCAGTAGGCTGCTGGACAAGTGAGTGCTTAGCTTAGGGCATGGGTGGGACTGTCAATGGAAACAGGAAGTTTTAAAAGGGGAATATGAGATGGTAAGAGGTGTCAGGGCAGGAGAAGGTCCCCTGGACTGAATTTGAGAAACTGCAACATTCAGAGCCTGAGATGTGACAAGGCAGATACATCCTTCAGTGGTCTCGCATGAGAACAACTGCAGGGATGTTCTCAAGATTTCCAGAGGAGACATACAGCCACACTCAAATGACTCCTCAGGTGGAAAGAAGGGTCCAAAGATGATGGCAGCTATCACTCCATGTTATGAACAAAGACTAGACATTGTCACCGACTGAAAAAGGACATGATGAATGATGCAGTGGAATACACAGGATGGATAGGACTCTGGAATGGAAAGGATCACTAGTAAGGAATACCAGATAAAAACAAGCTCGAGGTCTAGTTAATAGTAATGAACCAATGTTTGTATATCAATAAAAACCTAACATTAGGAGAAGCCAAGTGAAGGGTACATGGAATATATCCATTGCTTAATTAAAAACTCTGCTATAAATATAAGTGATCCTAAATAAAAAAAAATTTTCCCCATAGAACAGGGAAGATGGAAAATCATTTGGAGACTGGAGAGATGTCTCAGCTGTTAAGGGCACTGGCTGCTCTTCCAGAAGACCTGGGTTCAATTCTTAGCACCCACATGACAATTCAGAACTGTCTGAAATGCCAGTTCTATGGGATCACCCTCTTCCAGTCTCTGTAGGTACATAGGCATAAGGCATGGGCATAATTCACATCCAGACAAAACAATCATATACACAAAATAAAGTAATTAATAAAAATAATTTTTAAAAATGTATTTTTAAGATAAAGAGCACTTATTAAACATATTATGTGTGCTAGGCACTATGTAAACTACTTTATATATGCTTGTCTTAATTGTTCCCTAATGATACTACTGGCTGTCTTAAATTCATAAGAACATGGGACCTTTGAGAGAGTCCTGGTAACTTAAACACACACACACACACAATGGGACAGAGTAGGCGCTTAAAATCAGATCCATATACTTGTTATTCCTCATTAGTGATTTTGTTTAACTTTGTTGAAGAGGTTCTAGATAGGCTGAGAACCCAATAAGAAGTCTGGACTATCTGGCCAGAAAATTTATCTGGACAAAGAAGCATGCACACCTTACTATGAGGCTGACATATAACTAAAGGCCTCCCACTGTATGGCCCACTGAATCCAAGAAGAAAGAAGCAGGGAACAGGTCAAACAGACTTTAGCTCAGCTTTAGACCTCCCTTAGACATAGTTTGTATGAAGACTTTCAGCTCAGTTGGATCCACAATTCCCCATGCATTGCCCACGTCCATCATTTTCAATATAATCTGTAGTTTCACTTGCCTCTCTACTACCATCATTTTGGTAGCACTTGGGAGAGAAAGCAAAGGTGGGTCCCACTGAGAATTTGGCTGTGGTCTCTGGAAAAGTATTCCCACCAATGAATGACTTAGAGAACTGCTCTACATAAAACACATAAGAAAGCCACACATAGCACCTGTCACAAGGTACAAGATCCTAGCCTACTGCATGCCAAGATGATTGGCTCACTACAGCATCTTTGAGTACCATGGGAACATGTGATTCAGGCCATGGGAAAATCACCAGTGACAAAGTCATCTGCACTTGGCAAAAAGCCAAAGTGCTATTCATGTACCATTTGTCTGGGCCTCTGCCAAGGCTGTGTATAATGCAGGAGTCAGAGAACACAAGGTATAGGCCCTGTCTACAAACCAGATCAGGTCCCAGGGGATATGGAGAAAAAAATGGGATGGGGTACAAAGGGAGATGGAAAGGGTGGGAGAAAATTCATTTCTGAACTCAGTTCTTTCATAATCATTTTCCTTATTACCTCACAGTGGAATATGTACATAAGTATAAACTAAATATATATGTAAACGTGCAGTTGTGCACTACATGGTGGGGTTTTCATCAAGAGCAAAATACACTGAGATAGTGGTTCTGTATCATGAATTCAGGTTGTAAAGAAAGAGACTCAGAGCCAAATATCGGGGAAAGGCTGAGATATCAAGGAGAGGAAACATCACAGTCAAATCTCACCCAGCTATCTTCCAGCTGTCTCAGCCTCATTCCTGGTTGCTTTTGCCTCTACTGGGTTCCTAGGAGGCCTTAAATACCCTTCTCATCAGCTGTATCCCATCCAGGTTAGGATTAAAGGTGTGAGCCCCTCTATTTTGTAGCTAGCTTGAACTCACAGAAACAGAGGAAGTTCTGTCTCTGGAGTTATGGGATTAAGGGCATAGGTCACCACTCCCATGCTTTGCATGTGCTGGGGTTAAAGGTATGTGCTATTGAAGCCCAGCTGTTTGTCCTTGTATTCAAGGATCAAGAAATTCCTGAGCTGTCTGCCTAGGATTTGACTGTGTGCTGTCTCTTGATATTTCAGGTTTTATTAAATATGTAACAAATCATATCCCTTATGACACGACACATATTCCCTTTCCTCTAACTAACATAGGAAAAATCAGTTTGTTAACAATTGACAAATTCAAAGAAAATATCTCATTATTTATCCTATTTTGGTAAGTCCAAAGGATTGTACCTAATCCACTTTGTATCTAACTTGTATTACTAACTAAAACCTATATTTCGATGTCTCTTAAATTTATACACTTTAACTTTTAAGTGAGTTTCTTTTCTAAAACTGTCCCAAGAAAACTATAACTATTAACTATGTCATCTTCAAATTCCTCAGAGACCCAAGAAGGAAATAATATTAAGTAAATAACAACTTCTAAAAATGTAAAAAATCAAACAGCTGGCTGCCTGGACAGACACACGAAGTTCTTCTGTGTTGTTGAAGCGTCCATCTTCAGCCTAAAGGTCTAGCATGTCTGACAGACTTCTCTGGGCAGCAGGATAATTCCAAAGTCCTTTCTACCTTGTCTTGACAATGTTTGGCAATTCTTTTGTGTGTTTCTCCTGCTTGCTCATTTTGAGTATCATATTGTCAGAAGTCAAGGCAAGAGGACTTTCTTGTCCAGTGACTAACTTTTGTCACAAAGAAGGCCAACTCATATGGAGAAATATCCTTGATATTCATAATCTTCTCTGAAGTAGATTAGTGCTGCCAGGAGCAGATGTCCCATTGTCAAAAATTTAATAAAAACCTATGTTTTTAAAATATCTTAAATGCCATATTCTATGGATCTCTGAAGTATTTGAAGAAAACCTGATCATGTAAAATATATCTGATCTTGAAAACATATCTAATATGACTATAAGTTTGATTGTAATGTCTATCTACTAACTTGCATTTCTTTATATCCTAATTAATTGGTAATAACTTTCATTGACTAGAAATTTGTATTATATTGTTAGATGAACTGTATAAGTATAATACTTTAAACAAACAGGGATATATGTACAGTGAAAAAATTAATCTCAAACTTATATCAATATATACAATTTGTATATAATATATAAAAAATCAAATTCAATATAAAGTATTTAAAGCTAGCAATTCCTTTTCAAAAGTAGACTTAGTAATCTACCCTTATATCCTATAATATCTTTATCCTTTTTTTTTCTTTCTGTTTTTTAAACAAGAACCCTAAGTCTAATCTCTTTTGTTTAGCTTTTTTCTAATGATAACCAATAACAATTATTAACCAATTACCCTAAAGAATGACAATCATCCATAGCCCATTGAAAGACCAAAAACCACCCACCCCACCTCTTGGGAATATGGGCACTGTGTTCTTAAATTTACTTCCTGCTGTTTGGAGGGCAACAACATCTTTAGGGGATCCTGAAAAGAAAAGAGTTATTAACTGTCAAGTCCTGAAATGTGTAGCTGTATCATTTGTTGTCCAGTCTCTGCATAACAGGAAAGTTCAGGGCTTGTCTCAAGTCCTGGCTAGAGTAGTCTGTGAAGCTGGTTCATCTCAGCTAGCCAACTCAAAATTGTCCTGAGTAATTTGTAGTCCAAATCTTTGATTGGTGTTTGTCAACCTTGTGGCTTTGTCATAGTCCATGTGAAATCATTGTTGTAGGACCCCATCTTCCTTTTGGATACTTCTAGTTCGCAATTAGGCATTGTCATGGATCGCTGCAAAAAACTGATAAGAGACTAAAACCCAACACAATATACAAGAAGCTAACTACATACATATTTATTCAGAATAGGGTTAGTAACAATAGGACTGTCCCTTCTTTTTAGTTATTCTTCTGCTCCAGGTGGCTCTTCTGGTATGATACAGAGATTTTTCATTTCCCTTTAACAAGTATGCTTGGATTTAGTGAGGGAAAGAGCCACACTCCAACTCCGAAACAGCTTTAATTTATAATTGCACTGAGACTTCAACTTATCTTATAAATAAAGAAGAGGTTAAAAAGATTTTACTATGTAGAATATATTGGTACCAATAGATCTGATATTCTGTTGCTTCTGAATTTTTCTGAATAGCCTCCCTTTTATTGTAGATGTCTAGATGTCCAAGGTCTTTTAACTTCTTGAAGATAGGTATTTCTGGTTTTCTGTAAAAACAAAAACAAAACCTGCCCCAACTCTTTGTTTTTTCTTATATCTTAAAGAATCGTAGTATGGGTAGATGAGCCATTAATTCTTATTTTCATAAAATTTCTCTGGTTCAAATGGAGCCTTTATTAATTTTGATGGCACCCATAACTTTTCATCACCTGTGGAAACAAAAGCAAAATCCTTCCCCAAACCTAAGTTTGGGGAGATTTCCTTTCTGATTTTTATTAGTTTTAATTTGTATTTTTCCTGATTTTTTTCTCTTTTATAGGTTTTTCTATTTTCAGAGCTCCAGATATATATATATATATGTATATATATATACATATATATATGCATTATGCTTTTTGATCACTCTGGGAAGGAGTTTCTTTTGAGATAACAGGAAAAGCCTGAGGTGGACTTGATATGTGGGCTTTGAAAGCTTTCAAAGGCTCCCTCAGGGTGTTTCCTGAAGGCAAAAAGTTACCTTGTCCCTTGCTGACCAACACTCATTAGTCCAGTGTCTACCTTTCCCACACCTCCTGCATACTCCATGAGGGAGGGTGTGTTCTCTTCAGATTATTCTTAACAAAGGCACTGTTTCAGGGAACACCTTGATTCTTTGTATATAACCTTGCCTTTCACAATTATAGCATTTAACATTCTTCCCTTTTCTTATATCTCTAGAAATGATCTCTCCTACTCAGTTATCATCACCTTCATGAATCCAATCCTCTAAGGGTGCTGACCTTGCTTTTAATGGTCTCATTATTTTTTTGCATTGTGTATTAGTGTTCTCAAATGCCAGGGATTCGATTATTATTCTATTATTCACCTTGCTTCCAAATCTGGCACCATCCTATTTACTGCTGCAGATAATCTCTACAAAAAGTCTGTAAAAGTTTCCTTTGGGCTTTGAAATATTTTTGTGAATGATTCAGTTTTCTTTTCTACTTCTTCTATCTGATCCCAAGCATTTAGTGCTGCCAAGTGGCATAAATCAAGAGTGTGTTCATCATACGGGGATTGCCTCTCAATATCAGAATACTCTCCTTCTCCAAGAAGTTGGTCTTGGGAGACTCCTATTCCCCTGGCTCTGCTTCTTTGTTCTATTGTTTTAGCCTCCTCCTTCTACCATGTTTTCCACTGTAAAAGTGGCCCTGGTTCCAAAACAGCAATAACCATATCTAACCAGTCCTTAGGAGTGATCCAGTTACCATGAATTTAACATTTGTTTTACAAATGGTGAATGCATCCCATATGTCACAATTGCATCTTTAACTCTTTTTAGTTCTAGCATTTGTACAGGAGCCCAAATAACTTCTGTAATATTTTTATCATTTTGTGATTTTTTTTTTAAAGGTTACTGGGAATATTAGTGTTGGCTATCTGATAAACGTAGGCTGTTTCTCTGTAACCTTAAATGACATACTCCTCTGTTTGGGTTTGAATATCTATGTGTTTCCTCTTCATAGACTTTTTAAAGACTTTTTTCTTTAATTGACTTCTTCAATGATAAAACTGAAGTCAAACAACAAAACATATTCATAATAAACTTTATAAGGATAATCCCATCTACTTTATTTCCTTTACTGTTCCAATATCAAATTGTGTAGAGAAAGATCCCAGAAAGACCAAACACTCTCCATTACCTTCAACAAATTCCCCCCCTTAAAAAAAATAATCACTTGTACTCACCAATCTAGTTGTCAGTGACAATTAAATGGCTGTGAGGTGGAGCAGCTACCTAGTGTGATAGTAGCCCAAGGAGGGGTCCAGAGAGAGAAAGAATTCATAACCCACCATGAGAAAGAGGCCACTGTCTGAAAAACTTACCCAGATAAAAGTGAAATGAAAACACATGTGGCTGGGTTTGCCTGAAGCTGGAGGCTAGCTCTACAGCCTAACCAGCTGGTAATTACCAGTTGCTTAGCTGGTAAGCGGCTTTTTTTGGGGGGTAGGGGAATTTGTGCCCCAAAGTTGGATGCCAAGTATAGCATGAATTCGGGATGTAAATAAAAAGACTCAGAGCCAAATATGGGGGAAAGGTTGAAATATCAGAGAGATGAAGCACCACAGCTCACCTTGCCATCAATCTTGCAACTTCCTTAGCCTCTCTCCTGGTCGCTTCTGCCTCTGCTGGGTTCCTAGGAGACCTTAAATGCTCTTCTTGTCAGCTGTATGCCAACCAGGTTAGGATTAAAGGTGTGAGCCCCTCTATTTTGTAGCTAGCCTTGAACTCACAGAAACAGAGGAAGTTCTGTCTCTGGAGTTATGGGATTAAGGGTGTAGGTCACCACTCCCAGTTTTCCCTGTGCTGCTTTAAAGGTATGTGCCATTGAATCCTAGCTGTTTGTCCTTGTACTCAAGGATCAAGAAATTCCTGAGCTGTCTGCCCAGATTTGACTGTGTGCTGCCTCTCGATATTTCAGGTTTTATTAAATACATAACAAATCATCACGTTTCTATATGGTTTCATCACCTAATGACTTCATATGAATGTGAATATATGCTATGTATGTGTTCCCAGAAAGATAAAGTCACCCAACTATACATTTCTCAGCTTGTATCCCAGCACTAAGTGAATGATTGTGTATTTATTTACATGTGGATATATGTGAGAAAAAAACCTTGGCTTGGAGCAATTTCAGATATGTGTAGAATTGAGGGTCTTCTAGAAGAAGACAGGAAATGCAGAGCTACTCAGACCTGGCTCTGAGTCTTCTTCTCAAGGTCCTCCACTTGCCTCCTTCCTCTGAAGACATCCGAAACTAATTATCCCCCAAGTAGCTGATGTTTGAGTGGTAAGTTGTATTTGGTTCAGCTCCTTGAGAGATTCATCCTTACAAGGAATAAACTCCTAAATTATTTTGTATGAAGACAGAGTTTGTGCCTGGGGCCTCATTTCACTGTGTGTTCAAAGCCAGCCATATCTCCAGGACACAGACCATTGGGCCATCTTCCCCCCATGACATTGGCTTTATAACTCAGTGATGCTTCCCTTGAGCTAGCTTTCACAATCAGGATTTCATTGAGAAATGCAGAGAGATCCTATGACCCCTGCATGAAGAAGTTGTTCATCATGAGTGGCAGTACCAGCTGCTGTCCCTTCGTCTTTTTATTTGGTGACCATTTGGTCTTTATTGTCACCTCTCTTCACAAGTCTATGCCCTCCCTCCTCATGTGCCCTTCTTTCTAAGTCTCTCCCCCTCTTCCTTCTAGAGTTCATTTCATTGGGATCTGTGGTGGAAATGCCTACAACAGGGAGGGATCCAGCTTTCCCTGGTTTCACAGTTCCAAGATCAGGATAACTAGCTGCACTGTCTACATCTTTCATGTTTTGAAAAGAAATGGACTGATCAGCCCACCTTAGGTTAATTCAATCAGCTTTGGCAATACTGCACGAATAACGGCAGCAAATGTACTCAGGCCTCCATAGGATGTTTCTTCCACCATTCTGCACCCTACCAGGGAAAGCGAGCGTCCCAGGTAAGTGAATGCACATCCCTGAAAGTGAAAGTGGCTAGAGTGGAGGAAGCTGAGGAAGCAGGTGCTTGTCCACCAGAAGGAAGTTCAGGCCAGCAGCAATGTCTGTCTTGGCTAGGATTTCTGCTGCTGTGCAACAACACAGTGACTATGGCAACTGTTAAAAAGAAAAATATTCAACTGGGACTGGCCTACAGTTCAGAGCTTAATTCACTGTCATCATGGTAGGAAGCATGGTAGCATGCAGACAGACATGATGTTGGAGACGTATCTGAGAGTTCTACATCTGGATCAGCAGGCAACAGGAAGAGATTGTAAGCCACACTTGGCTTGGCTTGAGCATCTGAATCCTCAAAACCTACACCCAGTGACATACTTTCACCAACAATGCCATACCTACTCCATAAAGACCACATCTCTAATAAGGCCACTTCCTATGAGTCTGGGGTTGGGGGAGCGTTTTCATTCAGATCACCACAGTATCTAAGGAGAAGCCATATCTGTACCTTTAACCTGGGCTTTGATGAATGAGCACTGAGCTTCCTTCAGGAGTGGCAGCAACCATCAGCATCCCTGGTTCTCTTGTCCTTGCTCTAAGTATTATGGGAAGAAACAACTGCCTTCACACAGTAACAGCAGCCACTGGAGCCTCTTATGCCAAACACTTTCTTGCCTATCCCAGAGCACATCTAGCTGTTCCTGCCATACTTCTCTACCTTGATAATGTCCACACAGCAGAGGGACCAGGGTGAAATAGAGTGTGGCATATATGGTAATAAAGAAAACACTCAGCAGGAAACTAGATGCAAACACTGTGAAACAGGAAGCACAATTCTTATCCCCCTGTGACCATGTCAGCCCTGAAACTTCAGAGCAAAATATAAATAGAAAGGGCTTATGTGACTGACCTTGATGACGGCATAATATAAACTTGCAAGAGTGGAGTATGGGTGCCATAGCATATGCATGAATGTATACACAGTATGCATTCTTGTAGAAGTGGCATTGTGATATGAGTAAGCAATCATCGACATGCTTTCCTGGGCTCACTTAGGGTTGATACTCCCAGAATAGCATTTGAGCTCCTCGGTACTTGGTCTACAGTATCTAAGGCTCACGAATCCTAGATTTCTTGTTCCTGTTCCCTCTAAGCTCTGATATGACCAGCACAAACTGACTGTGCCATATTCCTCTGTTAGCATTCTGTTTGGTTTGTTTTTCTCTCTCCAGGAAAGTATAGATTTCAAATGTGTTTGCAAAGTCATCCATATCAGAGGTATCCTAGATCACACACTAGGACAATATGTCAAAAGACACTGCCTTCATCTTGCCATCGCCTAAGACTTGCAGGAGGAAGATTATTAATTTCAGGGGTCACCTAGACAGTACCATGATGCAATCCACTTTCTCCAGAGTCTCAAATTCTTGTAGAGAGAAGCTTCTAGAAGGAATGCAAATATGATGTCCTCACTACTATCACCATCCAGTGACTAAAATCTTCAGTGGCTTCTTATTGGTCTTCTGGAAAAGAAGTTACCAGTGAAATAACCTCACAGCCACTAAGGCTCTCAACCACGACAATGTAGTACCCCAGTGTAGAGGCCTCATGGCCTTCTTCCAACTCTACCCTGTCTTCCACCTTCCCCCGCCATTATTTCCATTTCCTTGTCTTTGTCCTTTATCCCATACTGCTGCTGTTTCAGAATTCAGATCATCAGCAACTTTTTCTTTGGAGCCTTCTCTGATTGTCAGGTCAGACTCCCACTGGAGACTCTGAGAATGTTTGTCCCTTTCTGACTCTCATAGCTGGCATTTCACTCATATTATGTGATCAGATGATACTAGAGGACAAGTGACCTGAGACTGTGAACTGTCTCTGTCTTGTTTTCATGTCCTAAGTGACAAGAATGCCTGGGTCAGGGTGGCTTGCACAAGGGAGGCTCAGACTATGGTTCTTACAGAGCAGGTGCTGACTGGCTCTAGACCAATAGCAATGTAAAAGGAGACACAGAGGAGCTCTGCACATAACCCTATATCTCCATGATGCTTTTGCATTTTTGAATAATTAGAGGGATTTTAAAAAATTTTAAAAATGCCTATTTCATGTTTCATATACATATACAAATGTAATGCAGCTCAATTTTTAGCATATTGAAGCCAGCCATTACCCATTTGTCTACCTGATATCAAACCTGAACTGAGGAGATTGTACTACACACAGTTAGGCAGCTATTTCTGGCCTGCAAACTCTAAATTATATATTATTTAAAGAAAAAGTTGACAATCCCTGGTTTAGGGTTTCCTAATAAAATATAAAGCAACCAATTTACATTAGACAAAACCAAGTAATTTTAGTATGTCTTCAAACTTTCATGAAAAAATATAAAAGTAAAGAACAGAGCCATCTGGCTCTCGGGGTGTGTCACCTGTGGCAGCCAAGTCTGTCAGCCCTAGTTGGTCTCCAGACCTAGACGGCAGAAGAAAACTGACTCTTGCAAGTTGTTTTCTGAGCACCACTCATGTCATAGCAATACAATTAATTAACTAGTTAATTAAGAATGAATAGCAAAGGAGATTCTTAAACTAAACGTATTTTAAATGATACTTCAGAAAAGCTGAGGTAACTGGGTATCCTGTATATAATTGTATATCCATCTGTGTATGTGTGTGTGTGTGTGTGTGTGTGTGTGTGTGAGAGAGAGAGACAGAGAGAGAGAGAGAGAGAGAGAGAGAGAGAGCGAGCAGCTTGTAGGAATTCTTTTCTTCCAAAATTTGGATGTCAGAATGGAACCCAGGTCTAGAGCTCAGTGACAAAGGCCTTTACCAGCATCCTGTATTCTTATTGGCAAATCTGGCCATCCTATTTAGATTAAAGTACAATCATTTACTCACAGTAAAAAACCATCAATATCTCATTAACATGGAAGAGCAGGAGATACAGATTAAAACAAAGTATTTCTATCACTGCACATTATCAGAGATCTTTCTAGAAAACTTCAGTTTAAATTTGAACTTAGTTGAAAAGAACTTGGAGTGACAAGAACTGATTAAATAGTTCTTGGGAAAATGACTTAAATTTTATAGTACTAATATTTAGAGAGTTGAGACCAGTCAGTCTTTGCTTGGAAAATCCCACACAAGTTGCTTTCCTGTTGTGCATTGAGGAACATATTACAGACACAATGGTGCACATGCATGAGTGATGATGTATTAATTTTAATACTTTCTTAAAGTCAATTTTGAACTCTAGAGATGGAAATCAGTATCTAAAAAAGAAAATCCAATTTGTAATATTTACACAAAAAATTAAGGGGTCCATTTAAGAGAGGTTGGCTTTCAAATATCCTTCCAGAATAAATTGAACTAAAGCCAAAGGTCACCAACAAAAATTAACATTGGCTGCTTCAATTCACTGAAAGCTATACATGCACTTGCCTGGGTAGGCTGAAAAAAATGCCTGTCTGGGTTGAACATGAACAGGCTTATGTAAGACACGGGTAGGCTCTCCATTACCGCCTGGGCCCTGGGCTGTTAATATTTGATGCACTCCTCATCATCTCTGTTTGTGTAATTTGTCAACGCCCAACAGGTCTTCTGCCAGCTATGCATTAAAACTATTTTCAAAATATGTCATTGTCAGCCTTTGGCACACTCATTACTTATTAAGATAAGAGGCCGACTAGGCCGGCAGGAGGTGGCTTGCTTAAACACACTTGACTCAACTGCAGGGGAATCAGCAATCGGGAGCACAAACGGAGCAGAGTCTCAAGGTTTCCACCCCAGCCTACACTGACAGGTAAGGAAACTGAGGCTCAAGGAGAGGTACGATTTGGCCAAGGTCACACAGGATTTCAGCAGAACTAGGAACAGAATGCAAGTTTCTTAGGCTCCCAGTCCACTTTTCACACCTAGTAAAACAATATTTAAGCAGTAAAGCTGTATTCTAACCATAGGGAAGTAACTTGAATATCCATAGCTGACTTGTTGGGTCAGCTAATGACATCATCTTAAAGTGTACTGGGAGAACTGCATAAATGAAATGATATAAAGTGCTTGACACAGTGCTCCATAAGGGTTCAGTACTATCCCCCAACCAAGGTGAACTGTCCATAATTACGACATCATTGCTTTCTTTTTACCGTCCCCCCCATCACCTCCCACCTGACTTTGGAGTTCCTACCAGATGAAAGGCCATCTGCTTCTTCATAAGATATCACTTAAAAGCAGTTATCTCTCCATGCTCACGGGTACAGTCTACTCCCTGAATTTGGTTCACCACCACAAATAAGCTCACTTGGGCTTATTCTGAATTCAGTGTTGTCCAGCGTCAGAGTATCATTAGTCACCTAGGATGTCCATCCAATGCTCCTTCCTGATCAGCCAATGCACCACTTCCTAGAGCCCTATCTGACCCAGTGGCCAGTCTGGGAAGACATTTCCTCTTGGCTCTAAGACTTTTGCTCTTAGGAGAGCATAAGTTTTCAGAGCAGAGGACTTCCTCCATGTCTCAGCCACTCTCAGACCTTCTTTCCCTGGGCCATGAACTGTTCTAGATTCAGAAGAAGCTCAGAGGTTAGCCTTCATTTACTTCTACTAAGTTTTCAATGTGACATGTCCTTAGAGATGGGGGAAAAAAAGCCCTGCCTTCTGGAGACTCTTTGCTTTGAGTATCACCTCAGAAACATTTTAATTACCTCTGCCCCAGCCAAACCTGTCAGGCACATGAGGTGGGTCAGGGTTCACATGAACTCAATCCAGGCTCCTCTCCTTCAGAGAATTCTCCCATCTCTTTGCTAAGGCCTCCATGTACGTTCAGTCCATAGCCCTGTTTCCAGAAGAATAGTCAAGAAAACAAAACAAAACAAAAACACAAAAACTTGATTGTTCCTACTATGGCTGTGATCTTTAGAATCATTGATCACATAAGATCCTACAGCCTGCACCAACGCCATGTTATGAGGAGTTACTCACACCAAACAGAGGAGATATAGCTCTGGCTACCTAGTCTCCCTGAAAGCTCCTGAGCTCAGTTATCTATATAAGCCACACCCAAATTTTCTATCCATTCTACCACTGAAGTCATGCCTTGGATCTATAGCTACTTAGGGAGGCATCCTCCAACCCTTACACCTAGGCTGGCCACCCCTTAAGTTTCAGGACTGCAAACACTTAGCTTCATCAAGGTTTCAGCTGATTATTGCTAAGCTCAGGGTCCTTATGTGTGAGACTTTGTCCCAGATAAGAGTGGCAAAGATATACCCTCCCAAGCCACTCTTATGTAGCCTCAGAAAAGAAGCAGCCATGCTTTGTGATAAAGGGACTTCTCCTTGTCCTTGCTCTAGCCATAGCCATTCACCCTGTACTATGATCTGAATATGATTTGTACCATGTCAAACTCCTCATCATCCTGTACATGATTAGAACTGTCAACAAGAAGACCCTCCCCAGATGCAGCCCTTTAATTCAAACCAGACTGATAATTCTACCTCTACTTACAAAGTCAGCTGATATACATGCATGTAGCCTCCATGAGGTCCTGTTAGAAGACCCCAGGAGAGGAAGTCAGCATTAAAATTGCTTACAGTGGCAATCAGTGAAGTTCCCAAGAAAACATGAGGGGCCTTCTATACTTTAGGTTGTATGTACCTGGAATGTTCCTTCCTACTCCCTAACTGTGGCTGTGATTTCCTCCATGAGCTTTAGCTTTGATTGCCTGAAGAAGCAGTTCCTGGCTCTCCAATGTGCAGTGTGCATGCATGGTGATCATGGTGGTGAACATATTTAACTGGAGCAGTTTGAACGTCTTGCTTTGTATTTCCTAAGAGTAAGCTACCTCATGGGCAAGGATGAAAGTGTCCAGTGTTAAAGGCCTTGGAAGTTAAGGAAGAGGCTAAGGCAGGAGATCGAAACACCTAACATTCAAGTCTGTCATCTAACACCTTCTAGTGTTGATAGTATAACATTTGCTTAGGTTATATACCATAATAGAACTGTATCTCACTGACACACATTTTTATCATATACATTTAGTGTTAAACAAAAGCTCACATTCTTTAGTTTTAATAAGTATTTACTGAGCTTTTATTCTGCTAATATCAACTTGGCTATTTTTTCCAGTGCTGTCATGAGAGGTTTGAGTGTTTTCATAAATATGAATAATAAAATGTCATATATATATATATATATATATAAATTATTGGAAACATGAGTTAAGGAATAACTACCTTTATTTTTTTTGTTTGTTTGTTTGGGGGTTTGCTGTTGTTGTTTTTGTTGTTGTTGTTGGTGGTGGTGGTGGTGGTAGTAGTGGTGTGGTTTGGGTTTTTTTTTTTTAAGAGACAGGTTTTCTCTGTCTTGCCCTGGCTGTCCTGGAACTCACTCTGTATAGGTCAGGCTAGCTTTGAAGAATCCAGAGATCTGCCTCCTGAGTGCAGGTACTAAAGTTATGTACCACCATTGCTGGCTTAAATTGGTTCTAAATTAAACTCCCTTTATGATTCAGCTCTAAGGAATGCATTAACATTTACAAATTTCCAGGTTTGGTACTCTTTTCTCTCCCAATTACACGTGTATTAGTTACTTTTCTGTTGAGGTTGCTATGAAAAAAATTATGACCAGGACAACGTACAGAAGAAGGAGTCTATTTGGATTCATGGTTCTGTAGGGATAAGAGCCCATCATGGTGGAGAAGTGTGGGGTCAAGGATCAGACATTTTTGTAAGAGCAAAGCTGAAAGATACACCCATAACAGCAAGCAGAGAAAGCAAACTGGAAGTGACCTTACTCGAATGGATATACCTCCTCCAGCAAGGCTGTACCTTCTAGACTTCCTCAGACAGTGTCACTAAGTGAGTTTCAAGTGTTCAAATATCAGAGTCTATGGGGAAGATTCTTATTTAATCCACCACAACAACCTCAGTATATGATTTATAATGCATTAAAGACAAATATTTAGGCCAGAAGGATGTCCCAGTGGGTAAAAGCTCCAGTCATGAAGTTTGGAGACCTGAGTACAATCCCAAGAACCTGCATAAAAAGCTGACTACATTGGCTCACATCTGCAATCCCTATACTTCTACCCTGAGACAAAGGCCAGCCAGCCAGGCTATAGTGAGCTACCCAGCAGCTGAAACAATTGGGACCCTGCCTCAACAACACAGAACACAAGAACTGAGTCTTGAAAGATTTATTCTGACTTCAACATGCATGGCTGTGGCATGTGTGACTATGGGTGCACTACACACAAACATACACATACACTTTTTAAAAGTTTGTTTATATAATTCTTATGTCACTTTAGGCAGCATGTAGCATGAGAGCATGGATTTACCACCTAGGAAATATTGTCTTCAGAAAGATACTATCTTGAAAATTGAGCTTAAAAAATGTGTGTTTAAGTTAACTGTTGCTTCTGTGTTTGTATTTTTTATAAAGCCAACAAAATGGGCTGCTTCCACCTTTAGAGTACCTTGTTCATTAGCCATGTGTATTTAGAATCTAGTTTAAGTGGACAATGTGTATATGAGATTAGGATGGATGGAGAGAGAGAATAGCAAGGGTGGGCATCTTGGAGAGAGGGAGTACTTACAATTATTATCTAGAGTCCAATAAGATGGTTGCCCGTTTGTGAAGGACATTTCCATAGCAAAATGGGTTCACCTGGTTTGTCAGTTCCGGTTCTAAGCAGACAATGGGGTCTAGAGGACAATGGAGTATGGGCAACATGGTCAGATACAGAGCAACACTGGACAAGGTCAAAATGGGGCTCAGTCCAGCTTTCTCATTCCGGGAAGCTCATGCTGCCTCTACATGGGAGTAATTATCTGTGCAACTCCTATACAGTTCACTAGCTCAGGGCCAGTTTCAGTATCAGCCAAAATACACTGAAAAGCAGATTCTCTGAACTGTCACTGAGACATGGCAAAGACTGCCATCCCTAAGTATGGGAAATTTACAAATCTCTTTTCTTCATCAACTCTCCTTAAAGAGCAGTTACCCTCACTCGTTGTCCAACTTCTCCCAAAATCCCTGCTCCCCTTTCTTCCCTTCCCCTGCTTCTTCCCCTCCTACTCCCTTCTTACTTGAAATGCACACTTGTAAAAGCCAGCCTAGCCTGGTTCATGTAGTCAGTTCTCTGTTTTGCTTGCAGTGGAACATAACAAGAAGTGAATAGAGGGCTGGGTACTGGGGAGGCTAAGACAGACACGCCCAGGGGCGGGGCAGGGCAGAGGCAGGACATCTGGTTGAATTTTAAAATCCTTATGCAGATGCTGCATTTGGCAAAGGTGGAAGTCAGGTGAGAGCACGTGGTCATGCACTCCTCCTGGAAGAGTGTTTATTATCTCTCTCTCCTTTCTGGTATAAGTCTGAGAGCTTGGGGTTAAGCTGAAGAAAGACAAGTTAATCAGGTATCACTGCACACCAACCCAGGAAAGCAGGCTCAGAGGAGCATATTAGGGGCTGGACTGTGGGTTCAGAGGAGTGAAAAGAAATCACAGGCTCCTGGGGCAAGAACAGATTCTGCAGAGATAAATGTTTACCGGGAGAACACAGGAGTGTTAAGAAAGCTTGTGAAGATCCTCACTGATCATTTGAGTGGTCTCTCCATAACCTTTGCACTTACAAACTCTCCCAGATATGGCTTTTGGGTCTGGTTTGTGCATTCTTCCAGGAGCACATTCTCCAAACAGAAAATTTATGACAGCCATGTTTCTGAGATATGGTGATTGCTTTTAGTCATGCAAGGGAGCCATGAAGGACTGCTTCTGCTGTGTTGGTTCCCAGATAGCTTTTGTTTAAAATAATCCTATGTCAGCCCAGCCATCCCAAGAACCACATCAAGAACCAAGAGAGAAGCTATGTTAACAGCATTAAAAGAAGTGCTTGCTTCTCCACAGCACAAGGATACAGGAAATGCCACAATCATGATGCTGGTCCTCAGGGTACCATGAGAGGAAGGTGGGCCAGCTGTTCTACCTGGTTGTTTACCATCACCCCCACTAATAGGCTGCCTCTGCTGCTGCAGCCGCTACCACCATCCATCATCCTCATCTCACAATTACAGCTTATAATCTTAAATTGCCCTCAGACCAACCTGACTGCATTAAACCTCCAGATCTGATCCTTTGCTTGCTGACTGAGCCAACTGCTGCCCAGATTAAATGCTAATTACGGTGATGCAGGGTAGGTCTATCACTGAAGAGATCAAAGACTCTGATTAGATCCTCTATTGACTGGTTGTGGAGACTCGTGGTTGTATAGATGAGTCACTGATCAGAAAAAGATGTGGAGTAGACCAAACCACAGATCTGATCAAATACTGAGTAGGCCAGGCCTAATGAAATCAAACTACCAACTAGATCCTGTAACATCTTGGATTCACATTTAATTAAGCCAACCTGGATAGATCTGGATAGGAATTAGCTCAATCATTGGTCAATACAGAAAGTTTCTGATTGAATAGAAGCCAGTGATTGTCTTGGTCATTGATGGATAGGTGGATGGTCAGATCCTAGGATAATTATCTGGACCTTAATATTCATGGTCCTCTCCAGCTTCATCTAAGCACATATCCCATCTCTGCACCATCTGCTAAGAGAAGGAAGCATATCTCAGTTGTGTGGTAGCTGACACTGAGATCCCTTTTACACAAGAAGGAAATTCTACATAAGCTTGTATATATGAAAGAGGAATGAGATGTTTTAGTTGGGCATACAGTGAAATAACCCTACGGAATGAAAAGCAGGATGCATGGGCTCTAAGACAATCCTGGAACATAGTCAGCACTGTGTGGCTGTGGTATTGGAATCATCTTATTTCTCATTACATTCCACTTCGATACCAGGAGACACTTTGTATTTGCCAGGCATCAATTTGCAGGTATCTCTGTCATTAACATCATATACTACCTTTATTTTGGTAAATCCTGTTCCCTTCGGTGTCAAAACTGAGATTCACAATAAAGCTTGTCTCTTTGTTCCACAATGTCCTGGTGTCATTTTGGAGAGGGGAAAAAAGTCAAATTTGTGATGAAAATTGTTCAGTCCTCACTGTATAGGGAATATCCCTCCAGTGAGTTGGCCTTTGGACTGTCCTGGCTGCAATAAGACTGCCCACATCCATGGAACATTTCAGAAAGCTTCTATCAGCCAAATTCAAGCTTTTTGTGATGTTTCAACCTGTTGAAAAGTTTCAAGAAAAAAAAAATCACAAGGGCAAATGATTTGGACTATGGAATGGACAGGTTCAACAAAGAGATGCTATCAGACAAGCCCAGATTACATCGTTAAATAAATCCTGCCTCAGGATAAAGCGGAAGGGTGACTGCTCTCTCTAACTCATGTTCTTAACATAGGCCTTCATTAAATGAGTCTCTATAAAATGATATATTGGATGAGTAGGATTGCAGAGCAAATGTGTTGCCTATTGGTTAAGAGATAAACAGTTTGCCTCTCCTGTTTAATCTCTAGGCTGTACAGTTCTTCATTCCTGGCACTATCTAGCGAGCTCTCTTATTAGTTTAAGAGCAGTAATTTTAATAAACAAGTAAATATTGTCCTATCTTTCCAGGATGTTTGCCTAAAATCTGGATTCATTGATTGGCACTCATGCTTCAGTGGGTGGTGCAGAGTATTGTAATCTCCATATAATCGGCATTATGAAATTTAAGAAAAATAGCTGGGCTGCAGCAGAGTCAGTTTAGGACAGATCATTATAAAATTCCATTATCACCGCTACAAGTTGGACTATTTGTCATCACAGAAGAGATGACAAGCCCAGAAATACTACATCTGTTATTATCAGATGATAAATGATATTCCATTAGAACTGCCATACATCACAGGCAAGGCTGCAAGGAAGATATCAAACCTATCAGGACTTGACTTATAATTTAATTTTCAAAAGCTGTCAACTAAAATTCCAAAGGCTAAGCATTTTCATTTTTAAAGTTCATCTTATTTATTTTCCTCATCTGTTAGTCTAATTTTGGTGATATGGCAAAAATAACTGATTATGTGTAATGTATAATTCTCTTCTTTTGATTAGGTAATATATCAGGTGTCACTTAGGTATTAAAAATTAAATGATAGATAATAAAACAAGAGAGTCCCATAAAGACACCTTATTTTGATTTACTCACATGTTAAAATAAAACAGAAATGGGTAGGTCAATATTTGTTAAAGATATACACACTGCAGAAAAGCCTATTTCCCCATTATTAGGCGCTCTGCTCTTTCATGGTGTGTGTGTGTGTGTGTGTGGAGGGGTGTTTCCCATTAGTGTTTATAAAGTCGTGTTTGATGGTAAACAACTATGCTTTATTTGAGTTCCATGGAATCATAGTCATATGCTCCCTTCATGTGTGTGCCTCGCTATCATGGTCCTCAATGACAGTAAGCACCAGATGTTGGCTCAGACAGGCACAACTCTACCCCATGCCATTAATGTTGATGAAGGCAATTCCTTCCATCCTGAGGATTCTGTGTTCTCCATAGGCTTTTAGGCACATTTGAAAGTGTTTCTGGGTCTCTGGATATTAATTTTAAGAATAAAACAGGCAAATTTGAGAGCAAGGGACATCTTTGAGGTCATGTTATAGACTCAGAGAAAGGGAGAAACGTGTCCAAAGTAACATGGTGAAAATAATGTAAGAAGCCATGATTCTCATGTCTTACTCTAACTTCTTTGATAAAATGACAGGAACCCATGCTGATTGTTCCTAATGAGAAATGTGACTGTTATTATTTCCGAGTCTGGCTCATAGTTTATGCTTCTTAAAAATTAACAAAATGGGCACAGAAGTGAATGGATGAATGGATGGATGGGCAGATGGATGCATGAAATAGTTGACTAGACTTCTAATTCTTTATCTGAATGCCTGCTTTCTGTAATTTAACCTTCAGAGTACAACTGAATCCTGCCATTGAAAAAATAAAAGATGTTAAGATGCATGGTATGATTTTGATAACTATGTTTGCTACTTCCCAGGACCTCAGAGCATCCTTGGGCACCTTAAACAGCCCAACACTCTAGTATGAAGTTTCTGGTCTGGCCTTTCTGGTCTAGCATCAAGGTTTGAACCCACTGGTGCTGCTTAGCCCCAAATAATCATATAAAGGCTTATATTAATTTTATGCTGATTGACCTATGGCCCATGCATATAACTTACTAACTCTTAACTCTTAAACTAACCCATGATTCTTATCTTGTCTAGCCATGTGGCTTGGTACCTTTTCTCAGAGCAGCATTTCAACTTTTTTCCCCTGTGTCTTCTGCCATCTCTGCTCTGTTCTTCCTGTTCCCAGAGTTTTTTAATCTAGTAGCCCCACCCACACTTCCTGCCTGCCTTCTAGCCAATCAGTTTTTGAGCAAACAAGTAGGCGGGGCAAATATTTACAATGTACCAGAACATAGTCCCACAGCAGAACACTAAGGGAGAACAGAATAGAAACGTTAGTTTACCAGAAACCGAACCAATTCAATCTAGACAGCTTCTCTCCCGCTTCTTCCTCCTCTGCCCTCTCTTCAGACTCTTATTTCCCTTTTCCCCTACTTCTAGTAAAATAATCATAAAATTTGCCACTCTATCCTCCTTTAAAAATCCAGAGACATGGGACTGGAGAGATAGCTTAGTGCTCTTGAAGAGGACCTGGGTTCGCTACACACTCACACAGAGGCTCAAAACTTCAGGTATCCCTAGTTCCAAGAACTCCACTGCCTTCTTGCTTCTGAGGGTGATGTGGTACACATATGTAGATGCAGGCAAAACACTCACAAACATAAAATGAAAGTAAATATTTTTAATTCAGAGATACCATTATGTTCTAAGTACCATGTAATCTCCACCTTATTTTGCTACACCTCAAATAGAAACTCTGTACAGACTGAGTATTAAATCCCTTTCCCACCTCAGCCTCTAATCTACTTTCAGTCTTCATGATTTATCTACTTTAATTATTTCACATAGGTGGTATCCTTTAATAGCTTCCCTTCATGAAAAACCTTCTTTATATCTATGAAATTATAAATGTAATTACATATATTTTGTTTCAGATACATGAAGCAAAATGTGAATTTCGAATAAAAAGCAAGCCTCCTATTCACTTACATTTCCCCCTCCTTTTCCTGAGCTAACACTCTCCATGTGTAAAGCATGATGCCATGTAGACAGAATAGGGTTTTCTAGGTGTGAACAGTTGACTTATGAACTGGCTGCTAGAGCAAACTCTGAAATGATACTGGAAATTTGTATGATCACTCCCAACCTCAGTGTCTATACTGTGAAGTGTTCTGATGACATCTCTCATGTAATGAGTGTGAAGGCAGGGAAGGGGCTACAAGCTCTTAGCACAACGCTGGTAGCTACATCTTGTATGGAGCTTTTGTGTTTAAAAGAAGCCAATGTAATCATGTTACTGAATTATTCATGCCATTCTACACTGCTGACTTTAGAAACTCCTTCTTAAGTAATGTTCATATTCCTACCTCGTTCTGTTTTAACTGTTGTATCTAAGTGAAAGATCATAATTTGTTTACAAATGCATTCTTATATTTTAATTTTACTTTATGAATTTAGCAGAGTTTGTCATCTAGACCAAACACTGTTTTCAGATGGGTCAGTACAAGGATGCTGCTCTAAAATGGTGATAATAAGATGGACCATTTCATGGTGTCCAAGTGTGTTCTCAGCACTGTGTACAGTTTCCTATACTGTCTTTTTGGCTCTCAAATTTTTACTCAGCCTCTTTGGAAATGACTTCAAGGACAGATAGTCCTGTCTCCTCCCCACCTACAATTTCTTCACTTTCCAGAGAGTTCCACATTCAAACATCCATTTGCTGTACTATATAATAGTCTTCAAAAGATCAACCTATCTCAGATTGCTCATTTCATTTTTGCTGAGATTTAGCCTCCAAAGCTATCCAAGAGATAGATGAGAGATGTCCAGGAAGTGGGGATTGGGACATGCATTGACTGAGAGATGCTAAGTAGGGAAACACTTGGATTGGAGCCCCTCAAAGATATATTCCAAAGGAATATGGGAGATCACATTCGTTACCTAGTTTACTTCTAGTTTCAAGAGTGAAGCTAAGAATCAAGATCTATTTTCTTTCTGAACAAATGAGATTTTACTTAGAAACACAAGCAAACAGAAGCACAGACAAAAACCTAACATACCTTAGGGCCATCTGTTCTCGTCTCCATCCTGGTGTGGAAAGAAGAAAGTATTCTTATTCAGAGAGAAGCCCAGGGCTGCAGAGAAGGTTCGGTTTGTTCAGTTCTTAAGGACTGGGCCTATAGTCAAAGGAGGGAAGTCCACGCTGTGGTTTTCTAACAGTCCAGGCAAAGCCATTCATACTAAAGCAGGCACAGAACAATAGTTCCTAGGGTATGCAAGAATAAGAATTTCCCTTATAGACTCATATATGTGAATGCTTAGTCAACAAGGAGCAGAGCTGTTTCAAAGGATTATAAGGATTAGATAGTATGGCTTTGTTGGAGGAAGCATGTAACTAGAGGTGAGATTTAAGATTTCAAAAAGCCCTCAGCTAGGCCCAGTATGTAGTGGGATTATGTTATTTTTACACTGTAAATAACTATCCCATCTACTAGTTTAATAAAAATGTTGATTGGCTGAAGGTAGACAGGAAGTATGGGCAGAGCTAGCAGACTGGGAAAACTCTGGGAACAGGAAGAGCGGAGCAGAGATGCCAGAGAGAGCCAGATGAGTCACCAGCAGCAGCAGAGGAAAGAAGCTGAAAGTGCTCTGAGAAAAGGTAAGGGGATGCATAGCTGAACAGGATAAGAATCACGGGTTAGTTTAAGAATAAAGAGTTAGCAAGTTATATACTTGAGCCCTAGGCCAATCAGCATAAAATTACTATAAGCATCTGTGTGTTTCTATGGAAATGTGTGTATTTCTGTGCAACTGTGGGTCTGAACCTTGAGGCTAGGCCCCAAAGTCCAGGCCAGAAACCTCATCCTACACCAGAGTCTGACTGTCTGTCTGCCTATTTCTGTCTGTCTATCTCTCTCTTTCTCTCTGTGTCTTTTTCTGTGTCTGTCTCTGTCATTCTCGGTATCTGTCTTTCACTCTGTCTCTCTCTGTCTCTCTCTGTTTTTCCAACAGTGTCTCTGTCTCTTCCTGTTACTTAAGGATAATTATGTATCTTCCAGCTACTGCTCTAGCACCATGTATGCCCCCATCCTTCCCCCCATGTTGATAATGGAATAAGCTACTGAAAATATAAGCAAGCCCCAATTAAATGACTTCATTTATCAGAACTGCCCTGGTCATGGTGTCTCTTCACATCAACAGAACACTGACTAAGATACCAGTTAAGATGGGTTCCTATCCTGATGTCCCAAGGCAGCTGTGGACATGGCTCTGTGAGAAGAGTGTTTGTTCTGCAAGTAGAAGGACCTGCCTTTGAGTTTCCACACCCCAGATCAACCTGGGCATGGTAGCACCCGTCTGTAATCACAGTGCTGCTGTGGTGACATAGGGAATGAAGAAGTTCTAGAAGCTGCTGGGCCAGCCAGTCTGCTATGTACAGCGCACATGAGAAACCAACAAGAGAAACCGTGTCTCAAACAAGGTGGAAGGTGAGCATTGACTAAAGTTGTCTTCTAACGTCCACACATGTGATGTGGTATATAAATATGCACTAATATACACAGTTGCACCCTGTGTGTGTACACACACACACATACACACACACCACAAAAACTCAACTATTCATTTACCTCTCAAACATTAGATAGTGAATTTAGATGGGGTTACATGAACTCAAGGCTCTGACTTAAAATCCAGTTGTAACAACAAGTATTGTACTAAAATTTCAAGCCTCATCTATTTCCAATAACTATTGAACAATATGTATGCATATAGCCATTTTTAGATGTACATACACTCACACGTATATATCCATATATAGTGTCATTCTAAAGCAATAGTTACCACATGTGGTTGGGGTCATTTATAATGGAAGAGGTTTGGATGGTAATATAAGGCTGCTGCTGGAGAAATCACAAGCCGTGTGTGTGTGTGTGTGTGTGTGTGTGTGTGTGTGTGTGTGTGTGTAACATTCCCAGACTTACTCAATCCTTCTTCTCCTAACAGCTTGTGGGAGGCTAATTAAGGCTGTCACTAGGTTCATATATTTTAATGTTTAGTTACTACTACGAGCTCAGAATTAGGGAGCAAGTTCTGAGTCCTGTACTCTAAGAAGTCAAGTGACCACACTGACTGGCAAAGGAAAGTGAGGTCAACTAAGTATCTTCAAGACCATGAGAAAGGTATGAGGTAAGGCCTAGTACAGACCAAATGTTACAGAAAAGACTTCTCCAAAGCTTTTCCTGGTCACATCTTCACAATTACAGATCGACAGCATCTTTATCAACCATTTCTTCCTTTGCTTCCATTGCTGAGTTCTGTCACCTGGAATCACTATTGCTTATTTTCAAGGCTAGCCATTTTCCCAGGCCTATTTTTCCTAGTTGGGTTATATAGTACTTAATGGACAATTTCCATTATCTGTAATTACTGGATGTGTTGCTGAAGGGAAAAGTGAGGTGCGAAGGCCTAGAAGAAGGTGATGATGGTGCAGTGGACTCTCTGGGTTGGCTAATCTATTCTACCTCAACAAGACCACTCCATGATCACCTCTCACCCATGATAACAGGTACCCAACTTTCTGATTTGAACCAGGTCACCTAGAGAGTAGATTATTTATATATACAAATGTCTTCCTTCCTCAGGTTCTCAGGATTCCACCCAGGACCCATCTGCGAATGAACACAAAGAAGTTTTTGTACATACGAGGCATTCTGTAGGTCACATTGGGCCTGAATTCAGGGCCAACTAGGAATGCCAACATTAATACAGGTACACAGATAATGTGCTCAATGAATTGAAGGAGATGGCAAAAGATACCTCACAGCTTCCCAGCCCTTCTGGTTCCAAAGCATTTTCTGAAGGCCTTTCTGTGGGCTGAAACCCACTTATGTCCAGCAGGGACATACTTTCACTTAGCTTTCTCTTATCTAACATGAGCTTTTATGCCTCTATGGTGCTGCCATGAATCTTTCTCAAACTATGTTCCTAGTACTCAAATCTATATCTAAGGAGCTAATAGCTCCATAAACTCATTCAAAAATATGTTCACTTCTGTGGTGGTTTGAATGAAAATGGCCCCCATAGGCTCATAGGGAGTGGCACAATTAAGAGGTGTGGCCTTGTTGGAGTAGGTGTGGCCTTGCTGGAGGAAGTGTGTCACTGAGGGTAGGCTTTGAAGTTTAGAGGACTCAAGTCACTCTCCCTTGCTGTTATCTGATAATCTGAATGTGTAACTCTCAGCTACTTCTCTAGCACCATGTCTGCCCACGTGTCACCATGATGACAATGAACTAACCCTCTGAACCTACAAGAAAAGTTCAAATTAAATGCTTTCCTTTATTTGAGTTGCATTGTCATAGTAACATTTTACAGCAATAGAAATTCTAGCTAAGACAACCACCTTGGTCCTTCTGGGCACAGCTACATGTCCAGGTCTGATGACTCCATGGTACTTACATGAGAAAATAGCCATAGGACCCTAGTGGAAGTGGAGGTAAAAAGCATAGCCCTGGGTGCCATGTTCAACCCTCCCATGGCCATCCCATGCATTCATCTCTGTCTTCTTTTTCAAATTTGATTTTAAATATTTACAGCATCATACATCTTCCCCACCAGATATTACTAATGAACTGTTATTGTCTGCAAAACCTACCGGATGAGTGATGGCCAACTTAAAAAGCGCATCAATGTTTTATTCCTAAGATCGAAGCTGGAAGCAGAAAGTGATTATACGTTTTTAGGCCTTTCATCTTTATTATTATTGATCTCTTAGTAGAAGAGAGACACTTTGGCAATTAGAAAAATCAAACAGAACTGAAGAGTCCACATGAAACTAGCAAAAAAAAAGCATAAATATGCACATGTTTACCTAGATCTAATCAATAATAGGGAAAATTTCAAGAAATTGTGCTATTTCAACCTGCAAAGTTGAGATTAAAAGTGAGCCATCAAGTGTCCATGCTGAGAGCAGATGGTTCACCGATCAAGGCTTGACAGCTCCTCCACAAATCCCTCTGATTCATTGTGCCTCGAGGTTGAGAAGAAACATCAGATGCCCTAGTGAACATCAACATCAGCATCCCAGAGCCGACTTGCTTTCACATCCACATCTTCCCTGACTTTCTTCTCTTATTGCTTGTTCAGGACTCTGAGCCCCAGTGAGATGCTCCCATTCTGGTTCTGGTATGCAGGACAGGTAACTAATGGCAATGGGATTCCAATCACCTTATCAATTATAGTGCAGAGCTCGGGCATCTTAGCTATGTGATCTATTGCATACCAACTCTCCTCTCTGCACCACAGTGTCTTTAACTTTTAGATGTAAAACAGAATACCTAACCTGATGCAGATAATTCACTTTATTAAACTTGGGACCTTAAAATTCCTCCTCACTGTTGGTGTCTATTGATTGTTCATCAGAGTACATAAGTACCCTCTTTCTGTTACAGGAGAACGGGATGTGCATGCTTATTTACTTGCTTGTTTTATATTGATGATGGAGTGTGGCATCCCACCACTAAGCTATTCCTGTAGCCCAGAGACTGCATCTCTAAATGCTTGGTAACTGCCTAATGATCCTTCTGATTCTGAGCATCCCAGATGGGCTGAGGTCAGGAAATTCAAATGAATTGGGGTCTTACTTGTGAATGTCAAGTACCTACTTCCATAATTCTAAGGCAAAGGATGAGGACTTAGATACCATGCCCATCATCCAGGTCCCTTAGAGTAGAGACCAGCACAGTCTCTCTGGACTCTCCACTCCTAGGCTGGAATTAGGAGCATGGAGACTTCAATGTGAAATCAAAACAAAGAAAGAATAGCAGACTTGGATTTGGGCACTGGGTTCTTCCCACACGCGCCATCAGGGTTCTTCAGAACATTACAAACCAAAGCCCTTAAGAGTGTGGAGTTGGCATCATCACTAACCCTGTCCTGGAAACTTGGCATTACCTCCCTTACTGTCATGGCTTAGAAAATGGCTTATTCTTCCTGGGTTTTAGTTTTCTCATCTGCAAACAAAATGCTTTAAGGCATTTTTCTGAGCTTGGTGATCTAAGTACCTGGCAAGTGTTCTGTACAGCATCAGATGCACAGAGAGCACTCATAAAATGCTGCTGGTTATCTAGTCTCTCATCTTGGTTTGATTCCTTCAATAGAGTGATTCATCCTTGCTCTGGTTCCCAGGACTGAGATGAAGCCCTTCAGAGGACAAATTCACATTCACTCTTTCAGCATTGCTGTTTTGCACCAGATTCTGGAAGCATCTGGAAGACCGTGCTTTAACTTCCTTTTGTCCAGGCACAGTAAAGGAACAAAACATATACTATTTGATTTGACCTTGTCCTTGCTTCGGTTATTGCTTACATCCCAGAAACTAACCACTGCCCTGTGGTCTTGGGTGATGACAGTTTCTCATGTTTCTGTACTACTATCATTTTTCTGACTTTATGTTAATTATGCATAGAGGTGTGGACCTGCAGGTGGGCATGTGAGTGTTTGTTCTCTCAAAGTCCAGAAGATGGTAAGGTCTCCTGGAGCTAAAGCTGTGAGCCACTCATTGTGGGTGCTGGGAACTGAACTTGGGTCCTCTGGAAGAGCTGCAAGTACTCCGAACTGCCAAGCCAGCTTTCTAGTTCCTGCTGCCATTTTCTGAAATAAGAGAATCAATTTTTCCTGGAGGAAAGTTCCTCAGGGATGTCTTAGGTACAGCAAATTAAAAATTGAGGTCTCCTGGGAGGAGGACATCCCTGTGCCTGAGGGAGGGGCATCAGGTAGGAGGTGCTACTGTGTCCTTTACTCTGCTCCATGTTAATCTGCTTGCGAAGAAGCTCAGCTGTCAGCCATGGCAATGTGAGTAACAGAATGATACAAAACCTTTCCAGGAGATTTGAGGCCTAACATAGACTTTATTGGTTACTTTTTGTTTCCATGGTCAAAATAAGTGACATAAACAAGTTAATGCAGCAGGGATTTGTTTTGGCTCATGGTTTCAGAGGGTCCATCCCATGCATTCTTCTGTGCTTTGGCAGGGCGTCACGACAATGGGATTGTGGTAAAATGGAGCTGTTTGATTCATGATAATTAAGAAGCAGAAAGAGACAAGAAATGACAGGAGATAGACTCCCAAAACCTTCCCTTTGTAATCAGTTCTTCCAGATTTAGGCTGTGTCTCCTGAAGCTTCCAAATCTCTCAGAGTAGCACTATCAATTACTCAATATGTGAGACAGAAAGAGGTGCTCTTCAAATCATGACACAGACCTAAAGAGAGCTTGAACCTGCCTCACCTTTGAGGCTGATGGGGCGGAGGGGTGCCAGAGGTCAGGTATCTGCGATATATTCTAGACAAAAGAGGGATTTTCCAATTTCCTGCTCCATTCTAGGCCTACCTTAAGTGTGTTTGAGAACCAAAGATCAGGTCACTTAGCATGGTGTCCTCTGAAACGTACAATGCACAAAATCTGGCCAATATCAAGCAAGTGTTTATGTATTGATGGAGTTAACAAATGTGCAGGGGGATGGGACCTCAGTCCACTAGACAATGAAAATGGAAAGTGTGTTTCTGGAGCCTACACCCACAGAGAGTGGTCCCAGGATACTAATTGTACACTAGGTTTTCCACCATGAACCCTGTTGTGCTTTGCTTCAAAGCTTCTCCTGGAGCTCCAGCAGCCAGCAGAGGTCTCCAAACATCAGGTGTTCAGAATCGGGGACAAAAACAGATACCAGGGGTACAGGATGAGTTAAAGACTAATACCTTCCAGCCACAAGCTGTTCTCTGCTGGTGACCCATACTTATTGTCTTAGTAAGAACTCAACTGTACTGGATTTTCAGCCATCAGATATTGTGATAGTGAAGTCTGCTGGTATCAACATGGAAAATCGAAATAAAAATGGCCTTTGAAGGACAAACCATCCGAATGAGGAGGCTTGCAGCAGGCTCCTACCCTCATGAGATTCCTTCTTCTAGACGTGTCCCTAGATGCTCCAGAACCTACTCCCCTCCAATCCCCGTGATTTCCATCAGGTTTTGTTTCGGTAAATTCCCACTTGTATTGGAGGAAGCTTGGCTGGCACCAATAACTCTTCTTCTTCTCATCTGGGTAATTACAGGGTGCTTCTTGTGAGCTATCTCATCCTCAAAGATATTCTCTCCCACGCTACATCCATGTGACCCTTCCCTTCAGAAGCATTTAGATGTAGCTTTTAAACTACCTTCCTCCATGTCAGGGAGTTGGGGAACTTGAGCTTTCTCTATAGTCTTTGGCACAAAAGGAATTATCAAGGGGAGCTGGTATGTTTTCTACTCTGTGAGGTACATCACACCTCTGGAAAATGAGCATTTGGCTCCTGGTACTTACATCCCTTCTGACAAACCTCAGTGAACAAGCCACCCTGGAAAACAGATTAAGATTTTCCCAGCACTCTTCTGGGCATTTTTGCCTGGCACAGAAAATACATTAAATTGTTGTTGTTGTCTTTATATTGATAAACAAAAGAAACATGTTCATTATTTTCATAGGGTCTACAGTCTTAAGTAGAAAATAAATATTAATCAGCATTCAAAGATCACATTGTAAAGATGGGTCTCTGATTGCAAACCCTCAAGGAAATCTTAACTGAGTGGCAGTGTTCATACAGTTAATTGAGTCAGTTGTACCCAGGATGTCAGCTTCTGCTGCTGTTTCTATTCCAAACACCGAATCACTGTTAATTTAGACTGTGTGTAACCGTGGAGACTTCAGCACCTTTGGCATTGCTTATGACCCAGAAAAGCTAATTTCAGAACAGAGAGGGGGTAGTAAGACATACTGAGCTCTCAGGCCTCAGCTCTTCACATAAATAAGTTCCCGTTAGCCTGTTGGTAAGAACCACTACAGGTGCCACATCTTACATGCTTAATAAACTATGAAGAGGATGACACTGAGATATGAAAAGCACACGCCCCTCCTTGACAGGAACAGCACAGGAGCTGCCTCCATACCAAGCTTAACTCGGAGCTGTAGTTTGTCACTCTGTAAGAGATGATGACGGAAGCACGTGCCCTTTCAGGCCTGGTTTGTTGAAGACGTGCCAGAGAGACTTCATGTGAGGCTTCCTGAGTGTGCTCCATACAACGCTGGTTTACCTCAGGAAAGAGTTCTCAAGCACCTCTGCTGGCACCAAGGAGGAGTTAGCTGTTCACACTGCTATAAATAGCACTAGTCCTGAGTGGCAAAAAACTTAGGTATGAATCCTGGCCTTCTAGAATTTACTAGCTACATGAATTTGAAAAAGATATGTTTTTTTCATTCACCCCTCTAATATGTAACCATGATGGCACCTAGTGAAGAGCCTTTTGTAAGTGTAATGAATGACATTGTATCAAATACTGGGGGCTGAGCCTGGCACAGAAAGTATGTTCAGTTATTATTGTTATTGTCTTTATACTGATAAGCAAAAACCAACATGTTCCTTATTGTTATACAGCCCACATCGTATATGGAAGATGGATATTAACCAATACTCAAAGATCAAATGATAAATGATCAATTTACAAAGGTAAATTTTACACATGCATATGTTACTATAATCATCTCAAATGGGTATTTAAGCTTAGAACTGGTGAGTGAGGTATATATCTTAAAGAGTGAGAGGTACCTCCTAAATAAAGACAGAGTGAATAAACAATGGAAGGAAAGTGTGAAAGGATTAAAAGATGTAGTCTTGTGGCTCTCTCTCTCTCTCTCTCTCTCTCTCTCTCTCTCTCTCTCTCTCTCTCATGTTGTGTGAGATCAAGATGTATCTCAGTTACTTGTGCAGTACACTTCCTGCCTACTGCCACATTGCTTGCCATGATTATGGACTAAACTTCTAAAACTGTAAGCAAGCCCCCAATTAGATGGTTTTATTATAAGAGCTACCTTGGGCATGGTGATGCTTCAGCAATAGAATACTGATTAAGACAAAAAGCATTCCAGCAGTGGAAGGCATCCCTAAAGGCCTGTGACAGGAGACAGCAAACATAGTGCTTAGTGCTGAATGTGAGTGGGTGCCATGGCTGTACTTCCCTGCTTCCTGGAACATGGGCTCTGATTTGTAACGTCTCTAGCCAAAAGAGTATGTAAGCACTTGTGTGTAAGTGTATGTATAAGTGTTGTGCTTGGGTGGAAGCACTAAAAGCTCTTGGCACCATTCATTATGCCTTCTTTCCTACCATCTCTAGTCTACCAATGCTGATACATCCTGGATACATAGCCCGAGACAGATCCAAGACCCCGCTTCTAAACAGCTGAGGTGTGGGGATTGTTTATTATTCCAGCTCGACCTGACTGACAGAGAAGATCAGCTTGAGTGACAGTGAGAAAATAAGGAGGAGGATTGGATGAGACAGGAGAGTATTAGGAAGCAGATGACTAAGAACTTTGTTGGCCAAGTTAAGGAATATTGTTGTCAAAGGAATAGCAAAGGAAAATGAATGAAGAATCTCTGGAAATAAAACAAAAACCTAGAGTGTGGAGAAAAGATGGGAGAGAGGATAAATTATCAGGGAGCAAAAATAAATAGAGCACCTGAGAGCATTATTCATAGACTCATCAAGAGACCATAGTCAGGGGAGGGCACGGCTCCGTAGTTAGGAGCACTGACTGCTCTTGCAGAGGACCTGGGCTCAGTTCCCAGTACCCACATGGATATTGACTTACAATCATCCTTAACCTTGTTTCTAAGGAATCCAGCTCCTTCTTCTGTCCTCTTTGGGTACCATACACACAGAGTGAGCATTAATACATGCAGGCAAAATGTTTACACACATAATATAAAACAAATCTTTTAAAATATCACAATCATTTTGACCTTGTAGTAGTGACATGTGGAAACCTCCTCCTTGAAAAGTGATGAGAGTTTTTTGTTGGGCTGGCTATGGAAACTGAAGCAGGAGGAGGTAATGCTAAGGTAGCTGACCTGTCCACATGGAGCAGTGATGAGGTCACTGACTGGGGTGAGCCATGCTCCGATTTTGACAAGTGTTCCCCTAGAGATCCACATGTTAGAGATGTGCTCTCTGATCTGTGCTGCTGTTGGGAAGTGTGGAAGGCTTTTGCACGGACATTAGGTCACTGGAGTGTGCTTTTGAAGATGGCTCAGAGACACTGGTCCTTTCTTTTGTCCTAGCTTCCACATCACTGGCCATCATTGCACTGTACTGCCTTGCTACAAGCCTGAAAGCAGCTCAGGCAGAAACCTCTGCAACTGTGAACCTAAATAAACATTTCCTTTCTATGCTTGATTATCCCAGGCATTTTTTTTTGTCACAATAAATGATGGAAAGTTGACTAAAACAAATAATAAATCTTCAAATCAGTGTTTCAGTTAGTAAAACTAAACTAAACTAAACCAAAAGTCTAATTTCAAGAGAGCATTAGCAAAATGAATATACTATTAATTCTTTACTATCAGCAACAACATTTATCTCTATATGATGGAGCAGATATACTTTAAAAATTCAAATACTTTACCAGGGAAGTAACAAATGACTTTGCTTCCTGGAAAGAATTATCCCATCACAGACCAACTCAAGGAGACTCATCTAGAAAGTGTATTTCCCATGTCATTGTTGATAGTGGAGTTTCTTCTTCATAAAAAATTATGATACACTTATCACATTTACTACTGAGAAAATAAATAAAAATCAGCATCTCTAATTAATTGGCTGTATGGGGAGCAGAACAACTGAAGTTCATGGTCAGAGAAGGTGTGTCTGGAGCATAGAGAAGGGTGTCTGGAGCCTAGAGAAGGGTGTGTCTGGAGCCCATAGAAGGTTGTGTCTGGATCCTAGAGAAGGGTGTGTCTGGATCCTAGAGAAGAGTGTGTCTGGAGCCCATAGAAGGGTGTGTCTAGAGCCCATAGAAAGGTGTGTCTGGAGCCCATAGAAAAGTGTGTCTGGAGCATAGAGAAGGGTGTGTTTGGAGCCCATAGAAAAGTGTGTCTGGAGCTCAGAGGTGTGTCTGGAGTTCAGATTTTCATTGACTCCATGAGTGATGCTGAACAAATTGATGTTTTTTTTCAAATCTTGAATTCTTTCATTTGTATAGCCAGGATATTGACACCTGTATCCCCATATTATCCACAAGGGAAGACTGTGTAGAATATGTAGATGGTTGTGGCTAGAGTAGGTGCTAATTAAATGCCTCTTTTCAGAGGCTTCATGGAATTGGGATATTGATAGACTTTTATTGGAAAAATCTGAGACTTCTCTTTCCTCATCTATTCAAAGGGTTCTAAAGACAAATAGCAGGAGCTAATTGGGAGTAGAGATTTCTGTATCATCTCCTCTGAGGAAAGGTCCAAAATGGGCTACATACTCCAGAAAACTGAATGGAAATTCTTGCTTTCTGATTTTTTGGTGCTCAACAGCCATTGAGAAGGGAAACAATAAGGGAAACAGAGCAAATTGTATTGGTGTGGAAGCCAGCTCTTCCCCGATATAGCAGCAGACCATGCAAGAAAGATTGTATTTCTCCCCACCCTCTACTAGGGCGGACCTGCTTACTCTTACAAGTGGTCAGTACTAACAAGATCTACTGGCCATTTAATAAATCCTATCATTTGAAACAGTGCTGAGCATAAATCATACTTTCAGATCCTTGTGAATAGTAGAATATCATATTAAAAGAACATGGATTTCTTCTGGTAAAAAGTCACATAAAATTACTTATTTTTGTTTGTCATGAGCATTCATACTAGATGGCTACAGATGGCAGTTTTCAGAGGCGCCGTTTTTTACACTGGAGCTCATCTCCTCTCTCACCCTTCCCACACAGTCTCCATTATAGCCTCTTTAGAGATGAAGACCTCAAGTGGGTGGATGCTGTAGTAAAAAGTTTCTGGCCCAGACTTTCTGGCCTTGCCCTGAGGTTCTGACCCACTGACCTAATCTCCCACAGAACACACAGACACTTGTATTAATTTTATGCTGATCAACCTATGGCTCTGGCATATTGCTAGCTAGCTCTTGCTCTTAAACTAACCCATGATTCTTATCTTGTTCAGCCATGTGGCTTGTTACTTTTTCTCAGAGCAGCATTTCAGCTTCTTTCCTCTGTATTTGCTGGCATCTCATAGTGGTGTCTCCATGGTTCTCTCTGCTATTTCTGCTCTACTCTTCCTGTTCCCAGAGTTTTCTTAGTCTTGTAGCCACGCCTATACTTCCTATCTGCTTCTGGCCAATCAGCTTTTTATTAAACCAGTAGGCGGGACAATTATTTACACTGTATCATAATCCCACTACAGGATGCCATCTTTCTTCACTAGAACAAAGTGGTTCACAGAGTATCACTGTACATGTCATTAGGTAGTGCTTATTGCAGGTGCTACACTGTGCCAAGTAATGTTGGAATTATTTTAATGTAACAGTTTTAATGAGATAGCAAATATCACACACCTGTAGTTTTTAAAGTGCATAATTTGGTGAATTTAGTATATTCACAGAGTCATGTATCTGTCACAATTTCAGAATATATCATCACCCCAAATTAAACTTTGTAGCCATTAGTAGTCACTCTTTATTTTACCATAGTCCTTCCAGTTCTAGACATCTACTGGAGCACAGATTGTCCCTATTGTACTATATGGTCTTTGTGACATTTTTTTCACTTAGCACTGTGTGTCAAGGCTAAGACATCTTGAAACATGTCAGTCTCATTTATTTAAGTACCACACATTTTGTTCATCCACTCATCAGCTAATGATCCAGTATCTGATTATAGTATTCCTTTGTAATGTCATGTTTCCTTGTTTTTCAAGTCTTATGTTGTTAGCATCTCACATAAAGAAGCAATTCCTTCTATTGATCAGTGTTGAGAAAGGAACACCATCATTAGGAAGTCCAGCTAGCGTTCTGAGGCTTTCATGGGTCCTTTGCCTGGAAAAACGTGATCTACAGCTGTTAAATGTGTGTATTTTCTCTTGATTCTGCAAATCCAGGTCAAGTGTTAAGTGCCTCGAGTTGGCTTTATCCAGAGTTGTGCCCTGAAATGCTCATTGTGCCTCTTCCAAGCTCTAGGCAAGCTGCCTCTGTGTATGGGATCACCAGTCACTGGGAGAAGCTCTCTCTGTCTCTGTCTCTACCTCCCTCCCTCTCTCTCCCCCAGGACAGCATGTATAAGTATATCCATCTTGGCAAACTTCTATGGGTCAATCATAGACAGGCTTCCATTAAGTGGGGAGCAGGATTCACAGAGCTTTGCTGGGTTCCAAACCCTGGTTTCCATGAGTCTATACATCTCTCCTGTTCAAAATCTTTTCTTGCCTCCTTAGTCATGCCTACCACCTCAGTATTTTGTATGGAGTGGAAGGCAGCAGGCTTTAGGGCAACGTCCTTGAAGCTGTGAAAGTTAATCATTTCCTTGCCAGGCTCTTAATTTCTGACAAGGGGAAAAAATGAGGCCCATGTGCTTTCTTGGCACTCAGCTGGAGGGTGGGAGTGCACATAAACAGTCTTCCTTATACTCTGCCCTACATCCCTCAGTGTATCTGTTGCTGCATTGTTGGCTCTGGTGGTACACTGGGACTTCCCTCAATTTTCACATGAATACTTTTTCCAGGGGCTTCTCTTCAGAGATGATGCTAAACCCTCCTATTTTGACATCTTAATGATGTTCCTGGTGGTAGTCATCTTTATTCTTACATCAATCCTGTGAGATAAGTATCCTCCCTGTTCTTCAACTGACCAGAAAAAAGACCTATGCTAGGTCCAGCATCCAGAAAGACATGATCTTGGGACTGGGATCCATGCTTATATTAACACCAAGCTTTGCATCATGGAATTCAGTAATCGTCTCCATTCTCCACATTCATGCAATGACCAGACCCAGCTTCATTGCTTTTTGCAATAGCAATAATTCCAGATAATACAGAAGTAGGAGAGTTCATCCTACCAATTTTTCAAGGTGCTTAATGTTTCAGAATGATCCAAACATTGCAGGTCTGTGGAGTATTTAAGAATGGCTCCTGGTAGGGGACTAACACATCCTAAGAGCATCACATCCCCTTTGCCAGCCTCAGAGTTAGCACTTGACCGCATTTATCTGTTCGATGTTAAGAGAAATAAAAGCCAAGAGCATTTCAGTGTGGGAAGTGTTCTCCACAGGTGCTAACCCCCAGGTTAATAACACACACAAATCTGTAAGCTGACTCTTTCAAGAACTTCTCTTCTTGATTTACTATTTGAAAAAAAATCAAAATATTGTAAACTTTCAAAGTTTGCTTTTCTGATGACAAGCAAGTAGATTAATGCATTGGTTTTCCTCCTGGTTGTTTTGGTTTGGGGGAGATCTAAGGGATAGTTTACATCCCTGAGAAATTCCAAGTTGCCCTCCAAGCTCTTATCTGACACGTAACCAATTTTTGAGTCTAGCTGGGCTTATCCAGGATATAACTACAGATTGTTCATTGTCAGAGAAAAGATTTTTGCCCTGAGAATTGTATATGTATATCTCTCAGAGGATGCTCGGAGAGAAATGATCAATGAGAGAGGGCTGTGTGCTCATTCACAAATGTCAGCACAGCCGTTCTCTCCAGCTGACTGCTGGGTTTCTCAGAAAGTTAAAAGGAAGAAGAATTACAAGTTCTCATCAGGCTTGGAGTGGGGTTAAATAAAGGTCATCAAATATACTGGTGCATTACAGATACTAACTCCACAAGTTCTGTGGCACACTGTTTGCATGTCTGGATTATTATAAATGACCAGTTCATGCCTCACATTTTCGCAGAATGTGACAACGTTATCACTTTTTATCATTGAATCCTAATTTTCCATTGTCACATTGTGTTTGCTTATCAGATCAGCCTCTGTTATACCCAAGAGATAACAAGGTTCTGACTCAATGTTAATAGAACTAGAAAAATCATGCTTGCTTAAGGTGAATGGGGGATAATAAATGTTCTTTATAATGTCCAGATTACAAGTAGACCCTGAGATGGACAGAGAATCATAAGATTCCTGACACTGAGTGTCTAAGAGATAAAAGATATAAGCCTTTAAGCATTTTCTTTAGCGTAATTAATTCTGTTTTCTTTTTAGATAAAAATGGGAAGTCTTGTCAGAGGTGAGCCACTTGGCTCTGATTTCCTGGGGAAGGTCAGGGTGAGAGAGGTTGAGAGGTTCAAGGGTTCCCCATGAGGAGTCTGTAGTACCCCACACTCCATGAGGAGTCTGTGGTAACCCACACTCCCCATGAGGAGTCTGTGGTACCCCACTCTCCCCATGAGGAGTCTGTGGTACCCCACTCTCCCCATGAGGAGCCTGTGGTACCCCACTCTCCCCATGAGGAATCTATGGTACCCCACACTCCCCATGAGGAGTCTGTGGTACCCCATGCTCCCCATGAGGAGCCTGTGGTACCCCACTCTCCCCATGAGGAGTCTGTGGTACCTCATGTTCCCCATGAGGAGTCTGTGGTATTCCATGCTCCCCATGAGGAGCCTGTGGTACCCCACGCTCCCCATGAGGAGCCTGTGGTATCCCACGCTCCCCATGAGGAGTCTGTGGTACCCCACTCTCACAAGTTTGCCAGAACCCCTCATCTTCTAGAATGGAACTTGTGAGTGATCTAATTAGATCATCAGACTCTGAAATGTCAGGGGTCAGGTCTTCATTTTTCAGTGTCATTCTATCTCCACAGTATCTGGTACATAATGAATGCTCAAAAATATCTGTTCAAATTAAGTAACTGGACATGGGGAAGACACACTGAACTGAACTTCTGAACTAAATATTACAAGATAAAGACTGTGTCATTATCTTGTTTGTAGAGTAAAAGGGTATTTAGACTGGGCTTCTAGAAGAATCTAATTCTTCTATAGCTAAATGAGAAGAATAAGCATACAACTAATTCCAGGTATTTATGAAACCAAGCATTTCCTCCCCAAAGGATCTTTGTCTAGTGCTTTTTATCCAGAATTCCTCTAGAATCATGTTTAACAAGACCCTTCAACTGCACAACCTGAGAAATCCCATCATGAAACTAAGCAAATATTATAGGTGGAATCTGAAATATCTCCCACAGCATTTAGTTGCCCAGTTGATGGTGCTGTTTTGGTAGGCTGTGGAAACTTGAGGAAGTGGGACCCATGTGATTGAAAACAAATCACTAGGAATGAGCCATTGAAGGCTATAGCTTGTTTTAGGCCCTTTCTCTGCTTCCTGGTTTATTGTGATGTAAGAAACCTTCAGCACAAGCTCCTGCCCCATGAGCCCTACCATCTCTTCCCTGCTGTTATTATGTGAGACACTGTTATGAAAAAAAGGGACAAAAATACTTCACAGCATTGCAAAATTACCAACACATTAAGATATGTAAACATCACATCTCTGTCTCAGTAAAGCAAAGAGAAGCACTGAGCCAAAGTGCCTCTTCCACTGTCCTCAAGGAAGCCTATAGGTGTTGGCTGGGAGGAAGTAGGTATAAGGGATGGGAGCCTTAGGAGAATCATGGGAGGGACTTTAGGGTGTAGTGGGATTATGCTGGTAATATAAATATTTGTCTGCCTATGAGTTTAATAAAAGCTGATTGGCTAAAGGCAAACAGGAAGTGTGGGTGGGGCTACCAGGTTAAGAAAACTCGGAAACATCTCAGAGCAGAGACAGATGCCAGGCATAGATGTCAGAGTCACTGGAGCTGCCAGGAGATGCAGAGAAAATGCTGCTCTGAGAAAAGGTACCAAACTGCACAGCTGAACAAGATGGGTTAGATTGAGAGCAAGAGCTAGCAAATTATATGCCTTGGCCTTAGGTCAATCAGCATAAAAATAATATAAGCCTGTATGTGATTATTTGAGGCAAAGCGGAGAGAGTGAGACTAAACCTGTGGTCCAGGCCCTAACCAGAACCATTTACATTAGGGTCCTCTGTTGGAGAGATGCATTCCCTAACCATGCAGATGCCTGCTCTTCTGCCAGTGCTCCACAATCATCTCCCTTTCTCCAATGATTCCTGGCGTCTGTCCTTTGGGTGGCTTTCAGGCTGTCTCTGAAACACATTTGACCTTGGGGAATTTGTTCTGTTTCTTCTATGACAATGAAGCACACCCATCTGTGGGAATCTGTTTCAGGCCCCTCTCCTAGGGATCTAAACCCATTCCTCTTGCTTCTTCCTCGATAATGATCCCAGGCATAGCCCGTGGAGGAGCAGACTCAAGGTTCATTCCTGCCTTGTAGCTGCACCTTGTTTCTCCCTGTCACTGAAGTCCTGTAACCAGAGACAGAAAACCCTCAGAGGCATTCATCTGTCCTCTCATTCATTTGCTTAGCTCCTTTTGAGGGCAGAGAAAACAAGGTTCGTTGAGCTAAGTGGGTGATGAGCAGTAGAGGTGTTTTGTAAAGACAGTGGGGTTTCCTTTGTTTATTTGATATGTATTCTAAATGCATGTGTGCCTTTAGGCAGAAGAGGACAGCATATCTTGTTATATATAGTTGTGAGCCATCATATGGTTGATGGGAACTGAACTCAGTACCTCTGGAGAAGAACCTGTGCGCTTAACCCCACCCCCATCTCTCAAGGCCTCTATACTCCTTTATAATGTAATTTTGCTGCTGCTCTAGGCAGAAGTGGGGCCTATCTCCTCCCCTACCCTATGGGTTCATCCTGTGTCTCATTCTGACCACCAGAATATGGTGATGTTAGCACTGTGTGACTCTGAAAGTGAATCCTCCAAGTCTTAGGGGCTTTTACTTCCATGCTCCTGCTGTAAACTAACATAACCCAAAGGAACCCAGGGTAGTCTCTCCAAAGAGGAGAAAATAGGTGTTGTTAGAAGCCTGGAGACCAGGGACAATTCCCAGACATGGACTGTGGCCACTTTAGACTTGAGAATTGTTGGACCATCAAGTCACTGCAGATACATTACCCCAGTCAAACACAGGAAAAAAAAAATTCACCTCTGAGCCCTGCCCAACTGATGATTCATAGACACACATGTAAGTAAAGTTATAATTGTTTTAAAACATTATACAGTGGAGCAGCTTGTTAAGAAACAAGATGACTGACATAGTTAGAGTCCAACAAAGATGACAATGTGTGACTCTGAATGTGTTACTCTTAATATATGTGCATTGGTGTGAGGCTATCAGACCCTCTGAAACTGGATTTACAAATAGTTGTGAGTAGCCATTTGGGGGCTTGGAATTGAACCTGAATCCTCCTGAAGAACCACCAGTGCTCTTAACCACTGAGCCATCTCTCCAGCCTCTTGATAAGTAAATTTTAATATGTAGTGATTTCATCATCTCTAGATATCTACATTTCAGACTGTTTTTCAGGAAAATTTACTACATTTAAATTTAGAGTTTTTTCAAATAACCCTTCAGGAGAGGGGGCAGATATTGTGATGGCAAGATTGACCTCTGCTTAATAGTGTCTGTCCCTTGATAAATTTGAGGAATAAGAACCAACTCTAAAAGAACATACTCTTGTTCCCATGGTGTACCCGTGCTCTTGGTCCTCAGATTTCAAAACAAATCCCACTCCTGAAAATATTCACAATCTAGTTGGTGAAAAAACATAGGAGGACATAGTTGAATACATGTTCCTTCAAAGTCAGGGTCACTTTCTCTCAGTGAATGCTGTATTTGTGTCCTGTCTCAAAATCTTGTGTGTGAGAGTTTATAGCTGCCTCTGCACAATCTCTCCTATTGCTTTGGTGTGTTTGGAAAACCCTCAGAGAAAGAGCTATCAACACAAAACACTTATGATGCATTCACTGAAAAAGCCCCAAGAATTTATTTTCTGTGTGACTTTTATTGATCGTGACAGCTCTTATGTGATCTGTTTGTTAGGTCTGGGGTTGCTTGGTGATATTGATCAAGTAGATTCCTTTGTGAAAAGCTACATTGATTACTTTCCTGACAAGCTCTTAAGGCCACTTGCAAAGCTGTCACTAGTGATATTTGCCATCAGCAGACTTTGGGCTCGCCCATAATGTCTCTCTGAAAGGAGACTGAATAGAAGACAGATGAGTGTGGACTATGTGCTCTGTGCTAGGTAAACACCCAGTGATCCATCTCGTTGCTGCTTTTTCCAGGAGAGAAGATTAATATTCGTGTGGTGAACACTCTTTTGCCCTTAGCGTCTGCACAAGAAAATCCCACTCTCACACACAAGGCCCATTGTAAGCAGTCTTTCCTGAGTATGCCTTGCAGAACCACTCTCCTTTGCTCCTCCACAGCACGCAGCTGCCTCAAATCCCAGTAAACAGGATTCAAAATTCAGATGGCACATAATAAATATGCATTATCATGAAAAATTTTATGTGAACAAGAGGGGAATTAGAACAATGCACCCAGTGCGTTCTGACAAAAGAATACCAGAGCACAAGAACAAAGGACACATGGTAGTTCCCATTTGCTTTACAACAGAAATTAATTAATAGCTCATGTGTCGGAAAGGGAAGAAGAAGGCCTGTTCAAATGCCACTTCTTATAGGAGCTAACTAAGGGTCTGTAGCAGGGGCATGCAGAGGGAGCGGCAGCAGTGTTGGCACCAGAGCCTAACAGTATTGAAGCAGCATGGATTTTGGAATGCATTCCCTTGCAGTGGAATTCAGAAGAGTTTTACTAGTGAATGGGATGCAGTGGGACTGGTTGTGGGTCTGTCTGTGAAAACCCAAGTAGAAGCTCTAGGCAACGTGGGACAGAAATTGACCAGGCTTGTCCCTTCCATCCATTTGATAAGATGTTTGATTCAAAGCAAGATCCTTTAACATTGAGCTAAATCAGCATAGTTTCTCACCTAGTAACAACGAGTGAGACATACTAGCAGGATGTCCTGATGGGCCTTGGCTTTGAGCATTACATTAGAGAACTCTGTACAGCTGATAATAGACTAATGGTGACAGTTAGCAGGCTCTGATAATAGATTTGTGAGTATTTTGTGGTGGTGGTGGTTGCTGTTGTTGTTATGGGGCATTCTATATGGGCACCCCTTGATGGAGGGACTGAGAAGGCAAAAAGCCAATGACACAGACTACGAGAGTCAGGTGGATAATGGAAGTAGACTGCTTTGTTGTGGATATGGGGCAAACCTATATAACCCCTCGCTATTTCCCATTTAGCCGTGTTGTCTCTCCTTGCCCTCCAGCACCTTGATGATCATGGTCACCAATCATTAGGTGTAACGGCAACTACAGCAGGAAGTGGCCAGTGCGCATGCTTATGCACATTACCCGGATCATGTCAACCATTGGCTTCTTCAGGCTAGCTGTCTAATTTTCTCCTACACTTGTTAAAGTAGAAAATGTTCCTGTTGTTTAGGCAATACCTCTGTCCCTTAAAGAGGGAACAACTGTGTGTGCTGGGACGCATAAGTACAATGGGAGGAATATCAATTAGAACATACTCTGAAATGGATTATGTGTTCGTTCCCCAGTGAACAATGAAGAAAAAAAACAAAACAAAAAAACAAGCCCAGGGAGGCTGAGTTCCTGGTTTGTTTTTCTTGTAATGACAGGAGACCACAGGAACATTTACTGTGCCATCAAAAGATCACAAGTTTTAAGATTCTTTCTTAGGTGGGACAGGAGGGCTGTGGGCCATTCCTATCACTAGCCACCCTGCACTCTGCATGAGGTAGAAAGACATTGTCCCCATCCTCCACGCACACAGAGTCTTTACAAGGGGAGATCATGGATTATTTTCCTTCCAAGAAAAAGGTAACTCTATAGAAATCTCTTTCCATAATCTCTCGATTATTTTAAATTTGTAAAGTAGGATGTGCATGTTTTTGCCAGCAAGATCCATTACTTAAGCCTCCCACTGTTCAGAGATGTGCTCAGGAGACATTCCTGTCAATATCCCTGAGCTGAGAAGCTGAAGCAGGGGACCTTTATTCAAGATCCTGATTCCAAGTCTAACACTCTTTACTATTAACATTTTTTTTTTTAATTCCAGTAAGAACTCAATGTGCTGGTTAGTTTTCTGTCAACACAAGCTGGACAAATCTGGGGAGAAGAAACCTCGGTTAAGGAATGGCCCCCATTAGTTGGCCTGTAGGCAAGTTAGAAGGTTGTTTTTTGATTAATGATTGATGTAGGTGGGCCCAGCCCATTCTGAGTGATGCCACTCTGGGCAGGTAAGCCTATAGGAAAGCAGGCTGAGCAAGTCACACAGAGCAAGCCAGTAAACATCTTTCCTTCATTGTCTCTGTTTTGGCTTCTTCCCTTCTTGAGCTCCTGACATGGCTCCCTTTGGACATGGACTGAAAAGTGTAGTCCAAACCAAACTCTTTCCTCCACAAGTTGCTTTGTGTCATGGTGCTTATTACAGCAACAGAAAGTCAAAACAAAACAAAAAAACCCACTCGTATTCAAGAAATATAGAAACAAAGTAGATTAAACATTTGCCACGAAGTTGTTTAGTTAGCATAATCTAATCTGTTTGTGGGTTGACAGATGAGTGTACCGACAAGTGATACCAAGTCAGATTTCATTGCAAGAGAAATCAAGGTAAAGCCACCGTGACCAAAAGCAACAACTCTAGGAATGCCCTGTTGCCAACTCTCACCAAAATCATCCTGAGCGGGGATGCTGTGCCAGACTCTTGAAGGGCGTAAGACAAAGACAGATTTGACTGTTGAATTTTTAAGTGAGGAAGGTGGTGGTGGTGGTGGTGGTGGTGGTGGTGGTGGTGGTGGTGTGTGTTCAGGTGTGCATGGAGGTCAGAGGTCAAACTTGGGGGTCTTCCTGAGCCACTCTCTAGCTTTTGTCGGAGTCCAGCCTCAGCTCAGGTTCAAATTCTGAGATGAAAGGGGCATCAACACAAGGAGGAAATCTGACCATCAGGTGGATTGCACTCAAGTGACCTCGAATAGCTTGGCCATCTTTATTTATAGTTTAACAGAGGTTTTTTTTTTGTTTGTTTGTTTTTTGTTTTTAACCAGGCTTACATGAATAGTTCTATTATTGGCTCCTATTTTTGACTTTTAAGAAATACATCATATTTTAAGAAATACATCATGATCATTATAGAAGCTTCCATTATTTCCCCTTTATATTTTCCCAAACACACTTTTCCACCCCCTATGTAACTTTATTCTAGACATAGAGTTCAACATTTTTGCAAGCTTAACTAAATATCAAGCCAGACACTTCCTGCTCTTGCAGCATTTATGTCTGCTGGCAGCTTCCTGTGGTTACAAAATTAAAAATAAATACACATGGGTACAATGCTTTTAGGACAGCCATATTCAAACCCAGACAATTCTTTCAGGTCTACAAGTTAGTCTTTTATACAGTTCCCTTTTCTACAAGAGGGTCCCATTTTTCAATCTCTCTTTTCTCATACTACTACATTATAATTCTTCCATCAATATAAGCTCCTATGTATGATAAAAAATGGAACTCTCCATCCTATTTTGTATTGCATTTTTTCCCTCTTGGTTCACTGCAGATCCTACCATTGGTTCTATATGCTTGGGATCCGAAGAACATACTCTCAACAGTTGGCATTATGTATTCCTGAGGCTTTTCCCCTAATCTGTGTATACATGCCTTATTCTCCTTTTTAGAACTGGGAGTTATAGTTAATGCTCCAAGCATTGTTTTTGCATATGTACCTGTCTCTATTCAGTCAGAAACATTCCCAAGATTAGGAGTCATAGTTAGTAATTTCAGATTAGAAGCATTAGCCTTCTGCTTATTCCAAGGGGGAAATTTTTGAGAAAAAAATCAGAATCTTCAGGGAAAGTTACAACTGTTGCATGTGTGACTGACAAGGTAAAACTATAAACTATCCAAAAAACCAACAATGTAATTAGAAAGAAAAGAGCCTGTAAGCTGCATGACTTCAACAAAGTCCTGTGCAGCTTTGCAATCCACTGGTTCTTGTCCAGTGAGAGGCCATCTCTGGTCTTTGCTTGAGAAGATCCCTTGGACAGGCATTAGTATGCTGATTCAAGATTAGGATGCACAACTCCTGACACTATTTTTTTTCCAGCGTCTCTCACTAATCCTGGAATTCATTAGGTCAGGCCATTGAGCCCTAGGGATCCTCCTGCCTCTACCACCTGAGTCCTGAATTATAAGTACAGTCTACTGTACCTGTCTAGATTTTCCATGAGTGTTGAAGATCTGACCTCAGAGCTCTGCTCATGCAGTATTTCCCCAGCCTAAACATTTCCCTGGTTTCTACTTGTACTTTTATAAATTCCTTTCTCATGTGTAATCTTCATTAATCTACAAGCTTGACATGTTTTCTTTAAACTCAACAAAATATGAGTGCAAAGAATTCATCAGTTGTCTTCCATGTGATCTATAAAGATGCACCATTCCAGCCCATGTTTCTGCTCTCATCTTCTTGTATTAAAAAGGAAAAAAAAAACAATATGAGATCTTCAGAAGGTGTTGTCATTTGGTACTTTTCTCATTCAGCAATACTTGTTGAACATCCTCTTTATAATAAATAGAGATTTAATTCATCTACTCCATGACTGAATAGCATTGACTATTACACATTGTATAATACCAGGCATTGTTCATTCTTTTCCTTACTAATGGGATTGGATTTGCATACATGTTCTTTTATTTAGTTTTGTTTTTCCCATGACAACTTACATGCTTGTTTGTAAAACTCTGGAGACTACAAATATGTTAGCTAGATTCTTGTCAGGAGGAACCTCTGGAGCAAAAAGCTATGTTTATTCTAAATTGAAGATACAATGCCCTTTATGAAAGTAAAATCCATGAGAATTATATTTAAGTATATAAATTATATGTTATATTATCTATAATTATAGTAATTACAAATATATATTAGTTTTGAGACATGGAAGTTCTCTCTGTATAGTCCTGGCTATCATTGACATTGCTATACAGACTGTCCTTGAACTCACATTGGTGTGCCTGCGTCAGCCTGAGTACTGAGATTAAAAGTTTGCACCATCATGCCCAGATTAAAGTTTTTTTTTCTTTTTCCTTCTTTAATTTGTATTTAACAAAAAACAGTAACATGAATTTAAAATGAGGAAAAGTTAACAATAACTATGAACAGGATAAGAATCATAAGCATGGCTTATCAAGGGTGGTAATGCAAATAAGATTGCTACACATATATTTACTATGTGTTCAGCTTTCTCTCTGAAATTTTTTTTTCCCATCCCTGTATATCCTTATTCAAGGTCCTTTCCCCCTCCCACCACATCTTGACATTTTTCTTCTCTGCAAGTCCCCATCCCTTCGCTGGGCAGGGAGCAGACAGTCCTATGGTCTCACTGACCCAATAATGCTTGGATCAGTCTCCACTCCTGGCCAAATCCAGTTTTGTCCCCCCTCCCTCAAGAATGAGTCAGGTGTTCCTATAGTTGGAGTGGGGTTCGAAGGGTCAGTCCAGGGTGTCTCTGATCCCAAGCTGTTCAGTGGTTGTGGTTTGCTGCTTGGGCATGTTTGGTCTTTTTTTTTTTCTTGTTTGTTTGTTTAGAGACCACTAGTGCGTGAGTACATCCCCTGCTTATCTTTCTGAGTTTGTGATACCTCGCTCAGGAGGATATTCTCCAAATCCATCCATTTGCCTGCGAATTTTAGGATATCGTTTTTTTTTTTCTTACTGCTGAGTAGTATTCCATTGTGTAGATGTACCACAGTTTGTTAATCCATTCTTCAGTAGAGGGACATCTAGATTGTTTCCAGGTTCTTGCTATTACAAATAATGCTGCTATGAACACAGTTGAGTTAATACCTTTGGTATGTGAATGTGCCTCTTTAGGGTATACACCCAGAAGTGGTATTGCTGGGTCCTTGGGGAGATTGATTCTCAATTGTCTGAGAAACCGCCATATTGCATTCCAAAGTGGCTAAACAAGCTTACAATCCCACCAACAATGGAGGAGTGTTCCCCTTGCTCCGCATCCTCTCCAACATAGGCTGTCATCTCTGCCTTTTATCTTAGCCAATCTAACAGGTGTTAGGTGGTATCTCAAAGTTGTTTAGATTTGCATTTCTCTGATGGCTAAAGATGATGAGCACTTTTTCAGGTGCCTTTCAGCCATTCGTAGTTCCTCTGCTGAGAATTCCCTTTTTAAATCTGTACCCCATTTTTTGATAGGGTTATTCAGGGTTTTGGGCTCTAAATTCTTGAGCTCTTTATATATCTTAGAGATCAGTCCTCTATCACTTGTAGGGTTGGTGAAAATCTTTTCCCATTCTGTAGGCTGCCATTTTGTCCTATTGACAGTGTCCTTGGCTTTGCAGAAGCTTCCCAGCTTCAGGAGATCCCACTTATTGATTGTTGGTCTTAGTGCCTGTGCCACTGGTGTTATATTTAGGAAGTGGTGGCCTGTGCCAATTTGTAGAAGTATATTTACCACTTTCTTTTCTAACAAGTTCAAAGTGGTTGGGGTTAAGTTGATG
>PVIH01008044.1:0-94871 GCA_004025045.1 Sigmodon hispidus
AAGAGACCTTGAATAAGGATATATAGGGAAAGCTGAACACAAAGAAAATATATGTGTAGCAATCTTATTTGTGTTTCTACCCTTGATAAGCCATGCTTATGATTCTTATCCTCTGTATAGTTATTGTTAACTCTTCTGCATTTTAAATTCTTTTTACTGTTTTTTTTTTGATAAATACAAAATAAAGAAAAAAAAAATATCAAAAAAAAAAAAAAAAAAAAAAAAAAAATATCAAAAAAAAAAAAAAAAAAGAAAAGAAAATATTAAAAAAAAACATATAGCAAAACTTCCACCCAAACAAAAAACATATTCCTCAGTACCCCAAGGAACTTTCTCTAAAATTAAACACATACTAGGTCATAAAGCACATATCAACAGATACAAAAAATGGGTACCATATCAGATCACCATGGTCTGAAGTTAGAGTTCAACATCAAAAAATCACAGAAAGCCTACCAACTCATGGAAACTAAACATCACTCAACTGAACAACCCCTGGGTCAAGGAAAAAATTAAGAAAGAAATCAAAGACTTCCTAGAATGAATGAATGAATGAAATGAATTCACATACCCAAACTTATAGGACAAAATGAAAGCAGTCTTAAGAGGAAAATTCATAGCATTAGATGCCTACGTGAAAAGACTAGAGAAGTTTCATATAAGGGAACTATCAGCACAGCTAAAAGCCCTAGAATACTCACCTAGGAGGAGCAGATGACAGGAAATCAAACTTAGAGCTGAAATCAATACAATTGAAACAAAAAAACAATACAAAGAATCAATGAATCAAAGAATTGGTTCTTTGAGAAAGTCAACAAGACAGATAAACCCTTATACAAGCTAACAAAAAGCAGAGAGAATCAAATTAACAAAATCAGAAATGAAGAGGGGGACATAGCAACTGACCCCTTCTCAAACTGTTCCATACAGTAGAAACTGAAGGAATATTGCCAAACTCTGTTTATGAGGCCACAATAACCCTTATACCCAAGCAACTCAAAGATGCAAAAGAAAGAGAAAGTACAGAATATTTTCCCTCATGAACATTGATGCAAAAATTTTCAACAAAATTCTGCCAAACCGAATCCAACAACAAATAAAAAAAGTCATTCACTATGATCAAGTAGGATGCATTCCAGAAATGCAGAGATGGTTCAACAGACAGAAAACATTAAATGTCACCCATCATATAAACAAAATTGAAGGAAAGAAACCACATGATCATCTCCTTTGATGCTGAAAAAGCCTTTGACAAAATCCAACACTCCTTTATGATAAAAGTCTTGGAGTGATTAGGAATACAGGGAAAACACCTAAATATAATAATGACGATTTACAAGACACTGACAGCCAACATCAAACTTAATGGAGAAAAATTTAAAGCAATCCCACTAAAATCAGGAACTAGACAAGGCTGTCCCCTCTCCTCTTATGTATTCAACATAGTTCTCAAAGTTTTAGCTAAATCAATAAAAGAACAAAAGGAGATTAAGGGGACACAAATTGGAAAAGAGGAAGTAAAACTATCTCTATTTGCAGATGTTATTATTGTATATATAAGTGACCAACAAAATTCTACCAGGGAACTTCTACAGCTGATAAATACCTTCAGCAATGTAGCAGGATACAATATTAACTCAAAGAAATCAGAAGACTTCCTATACACTAAAGATAAAAGGTCTGAAAAGGAAGTAAGGGAAACAAAGTTGGTTGCTTGGACACAAGGTGCTGATGTGCTACTGATTGGCTTGTGCTTAGGGTCTTTCTGCCCTAGAGTGCCTTGGATCCCACCTGGATGGACCCCTCAGGGTGGTGGTTTTTCCCAGAATGAGTCAAGTGAGATTCTAACTTTTTCCAAGACCTGGGCTGGTGTCTCCCAGCCTGGGCAGGAATTCTTCTCTCAGAACTGGGGAGGCCCCCTGCTAGGTTCCTTTAGGCTTTTCCCAGGACTGATCAGGCATGACTATTCTTCTCTCAGACCTTGGCAGCACCAACCCCTCCCTCCCCCGCTGCCAGAAATGAGAAACTAAACTTTATTTTACCTTTTTATAAAATAGCTACTAGAATGCAAAATGGAGTTTCTTGAGCAAAGTTTTCTCTCTTCACTTGCTATTATGAATAATGCTTCTATGAACATAGTTGAGCTAATGCTTTTGGAGTGCGAATGTGCGTCTTTAGGGTATAGGCCTAAAAGTGATATTTCTGGAACCTTGGGGATATTGATTTCCAGTATTCTGAGAAACCAACATACTGCCAGAACAAGTTTGCAGTCCCACCAAAAATAGAGGACTGTTCCCCTCACTCAGCATCCTTACCAGCATAGGCTATCATCTGTGTTTTTGATCTTAGCCATTCTGGCAGTAATATGGTATTTCTAAATTGTTTTGATTTGCATTTCTCTGATTGCTATCGATGTTCCCTGCTTTTTAGGTATAGGGTTTCCATTGTAGATGTATTAATTGGGTGCCCCACAGTCTGTTATTTACATTTAGACTACTTGTGGCAATTTTACCTAATAACTTCTCAAAATAACCTACATGATATGTTAAAGCCAATCCTGTGGTGATCCAAGTCTTTAGCATCACCCTAGCCTAGCCACTTGGATGCCCATGATACCCACCACAGTTCCATAACTGTGACTTGGTAGATAGTGTTTTTCTTTTTTAGATTTTTCCCTGCTGTTTGTCATGTCAGTGGCTGGAAGTTCTTACAGGTTTTTATTGCTTTTCACATGGTCCATCTCTTGGCTTCTCTTTTTGATATTTCAAAGCTTTGCGTGTCCCTGGTTTTATGTTTAGTATTCCATCCCTTTATCCCCAGGTGATAGGCTCATTACTTGGTTGTTCTTCCGCTGAGAATTCCTTTTCTGAACCCCATATTTTAATTGGGTTATTTAGAGTTTTGGGCTCTAGTTTTTTGAGTTCTCCATATATTTTAGAGATCAATCCTCTGTCACTTATAAAACTGGTAAAAATCTTTTCCCATTCTGTAGGCTATCATTTTGTCTTATTGACTGTGCCCTTGGGCTTACAGAAGCTTCTCAGTTTCTGGAGATCCCACTTCTTGATTGTTGTTCTTAGTGTCTGTACTACTGGTGTTATATTTAGGAAGTGGTCACCTGTGCCAATGCATTGGAGGGTATTTTCCTCTTTATTTTCTATCAAGTTTCAGTGAAGCTGGGTTTATGTTGAGGTCTTTGATTCACTTGGATTTGGGTTTTGTGCAGGGTGATAGGTTTGGATCTATTTTTATTTTTTTACATCAAGTTATGCCAACACCATTTGTTGAAGATACTATCTTTTTTCCATTAAACATTTTTGGGCTCTGTCAAAAATCAGGTGTTCTTAAGTGTGTCTGTTAATGTTGGGGTCTTCAAATTTGATTCCATTGATCCACAAATCTGTTTTTATGCCAGTTCCAGACTGTTTTTATTACTGTAGCTCTATAGTATAACTTCAAGTTGGGGATGGTGATGCCTCCTGAGGGTTTTTTTTTGTTTGTTTTTTTTGTTTTTTTTTTTTTTGAGCAAAATTGTTTTGGCAATCCCGGCTTTCCTGTTAGTCCAAATGAAATTGAGTATTGTTCTTTCAAAGTCTGTAAAAAATTGTGTTGGGATTTTGATGGGAATTGCATTGGATCTGTAGACTACTTTTGGTAGAATTGCCATTTTTACTATGTTGATTCTATCTATCCAGGAACATGGGAGATCTTTCCATTTTCTGATATCCTCTTCAGTTTCTTTCTTCAGTGATTTAAAGTTTTTGTCAAACAGATCTGATACTTCTTTGATTATAGTTACACCAAGGTATTTAATGCTATTTGCAGCTATTATAAAGAGTACTACTCAGCAGTAAGAAAAAATGTATCAAAATTCGCAGGCAAATGGATAGAATTGGAGAATATCTTTCTGAGCGAGGTATCACAGACCCAGAAAGAGAAGCAGGAGATGTACTCACTCATTAGTGGACTTAAAAAAAAAGAAGAAGAAGAAGAAAGAGAGAAAGAAAGAAAGAAAGAAAGAAAGAAAGAAAGAAAGAAAGAAAGAAAGAAAGATGTCATTGTATACAAGAGCTCAAGGCTAGAACATAGCTAAATGACACAGTGCCTTACTTCTGCATTGATGGCCTTTGGCCAGGGGTGTGGGTGAGGAATAACTTATTTTCTTTAAGGGGCTGGTCACAGGGAGTTTAATTATGCTTCAGTAAGTAAATGAGCAGCATGAATGTGCATTTTTGTAAATGGGGAGTTCATAAGAGTGGCTATAAAACTGAGAGGACTGATAACTGAGTTTGATGGGGTGCATGATGTAAAATCACCAAATATAAATAAAATATTATGCTGGGGAAAAAAGAAAATGTTAAAAGACACATTCTAAAATCTGTTGGAAATATCAAAATACTATATCTTTAATTTTCACTTTTAAGAGTTTAACATTGTATTAGCTATTTACAGATGTGAAGTTATTGCAGGTTAGTGTTTTTGTGTTAGTCCTGAGTAGTCCGAGTATTATTGTATAATATAAAAATATATGTGGTGGGCTTCTTAGATTGTAGAAACACTGACTCAATTATTTAAATAAATTTCAAATAAATTTCAAATTTGATAAATTTTAATTTATCATTAGGCATGCTTTCTCCAGAAAAAAAAAAAAAACATTTTACCAAGTAAAACCTTCAGAAATTAAAATTAATGAAATATCCATAATAGTTTATGTTTGTTAATTATACAAATTATTACAATATCTAATATCAGCATTAAGTAGTATGTATAATAAATATGTGGAGATTCAAAGTAGAGGCACAGATTCATTTTCAACAGTTTCTCTTTATAATCAAAATATCTCTGTGTGTGTGACTGTGTCATGTACTTGTGCTTCAAGATGAGATGAAGATTTGCTGTGCTCATTAGGTAACGTGAACCTATGTAGTGAGCAGCTTTTTACTACATAGCAGGTCACAAAAGTTTGTTTACTATGCTACAACTTCCGTACAAGTTTTAAAAATGCCTCCAGACAATGTGTATAGTGAAATTATTCAATCTTCATCATAAATAGCTATGCAGTCCCTAGCATTTCATCCTGAATTCAAGAAGACGCACAGACAGAGCACAGAGCGATCTGAGGAACCTGAAAGGGCTGGGAACACAAGTGAAGACGAAGCAAGCGCTGAGACAAGATCCAGCCTGCCAGGGGTGGATGCTGACAGTCCTGAGAGCCAGTATGATGATTTGTACGTGTTCATTCCTGGGATTGACACAGAAGACAACTCACAAGAGCCTCCTGCATACTGCAGACCCCCTCTGCCTCCACCCCGACCAGGGACGGCTGCCTCCCAGTTAGAAAGACCCCACTTCACCTTACAAGGTAAGTTTATAGTTAACAATTCAAAAAATCAATATGCTCCAAGGCTTCTACACAACATATGGTACAACGTTGATTCTATGGAAACACAATCAGATTTCAAAACCAAGAGTGACTCTCTGATCTTTAACAACTGATGCCAATGGAAGAGAGGCAGAGATAATCTATTTAACCTTTCTTTCCATTCCCTTCCTCCAAAAATAAAATGCTCTTACAGAGCTTTAGGAATGTAAATGTGACAAATAATAATACTAAAACAACCATAATAGATGAGAAAGAATCTATAGTGATGAACATAAAATGAACTTGGTATGTTCTGTGGGAAGGAAGTCAGATTTAGAGATGAGATGAGTGTGTTAGTCATCTGACTCACCTGGTGCTCAGTCTCCCTGGTTACTAGATCTCCAAAGATTTGTCCTTAGAGTTCTCCAAAGCCTAGAAACTCTTAGCTCCAGAGTCGTCCATCACAATGACCCACTTTCTACACCTATTTTGTTCCTTAACCTCTCAAGTTCTAAACTGCTCTCACAAAGGAAATCTCATAACAAAGACTAAACTACCACTGTTTTTTATCATATGCTATAAATAATATATTTTAGGTGTCAGATCCTAGAAGACTATCAGATTTATGAACACTGCTTGAAACAGTGAAATCGGAAGTGGCTGGAAAGGTTCAGCAGTTAAGAGCACTTGCTGCTCTTGCAGAGGACCCAAATTCAATTCCCAGAACCTACATGATGGCTCACAACTGTCTGTAACTTTGTTCCAAGGGATCTGCCCCACCCTCTCTTCTGGTTTCTTTGGGTACTACATACTCTTAGTACACATGCATACAGGCAGGCAACTACTCATACACATGGAATAAAAATATATTTTCAATTGAATTTTGAAACCGTAAAATTTAGCAACAATGCTCTTCAAGACTCTGTCTCTGGGAAGGCTCGTATTTCTCAATAGAAGCTTCACTCTTGGGCTGGATTTAATATCTATAAAATATAATTTAATGTTTTAATTTTATGATGAAAATTTTCATATGTCTTCACTCACAATATTTTAACTAAGAAACTTAGTGCCAATATTTCATAATTTTACTTAATACCTACGACCAAAATTATAATCTTAGCTAATATAACTCCTGAAAAGTACTATACATAAGAAGCAAAGACCTCCCCCAAAAAGCCACATTGCTTGTATTTTAAAAACATATTGTCACATCTGTTTGCCTATTTTTTGTATATAAACTATAGAAAGTAATGGGTTTCATTGTAATGTACATGTTATGCATATATAATTATTTTCATCATATTCATTTTCCTAAACTTTCTTGTCCCCTTCTCCTCTTGCCAATCGATTCTTTTTTGCTTTTATATTTTTTTTTATTCAATTTATCTTTTCGCCCATAGCACTGAAAAGTGAGTGGAAAAGAAATGACACTATTTGTCAAGATATTTTCTATAAAGTTTCTTATTTTAATTTTTTTTTAGATTTACTGACTTCTTACTTTATGTGTATGAATGTTTGGCTGACCTGAACAAATGTATTTATTCTATGGCATGTCTTTTAGATTCTATGGGACTAGGGTTAAGGATGGTTGTAAGGCAGTCCTGCACAAGCAGCCAAGGCTGCTGTGAGCTCATCGATGCAACAGTCTTGTCCTGTACCGAAGATACTGACTTGTTCTTGCTTTTACAATCTTTCTGTTTCCTCTCAACAATGGTTCCTGATCCTTAGAGATACAGAGGTGACATACATGTCCCTTTTGTGGCTGGTCATCAAACTCAGGTCCTCTGCCAGAGCAACAAGTACTCTTGGCCACTGAGCCCATTTGTGAAGATCTGTCCCTGAGTTGTAGAAAATAGGCATCAAATTCTATAAGTGAGACTCACAGACATGTTCATTGGGTAAACTATTAACATACACCACTAGGAAGCATATTTTAACCTTCACAACAAACACGAGATTGAACTATCAATATGACCCATCTGCTACTCAGACACAAGGCCAGAGAGCCTATAATTAAAATATGCTACACTCTCAGGACTTTCCTATTTCTATACACTTGTGCCCCATTATTTCAGCAGTTGGAGGGATTTGCTCATAGGAGTGATTCATTTAATATTTATTTAGTATACAACCTGGAGTGAAACAACTCAAGCCCGATGAGATACTTTGGAAGATAAAAAGTAAAATCTATGATTTCTAATGTGAGGCCAACTTTAGAAAGAGTTGGAAGGAAAGGTAGGAGGGAAAAAAGCTCAGGAAATGGGTTCATAAAAGCAAGACAGTTGACACATTTTGCTAAAAATGAAGTGCTGTAAAAGTCTTTCCCACACACTTAATCAGATTTCACCCGGAGGCTGTCAGGGAAACAGAAGTCTTGAAGTCGAAATCTCAAAGCCAGAAAGGAGTAATAATTTTAAAGCTGGTTCCAGGAATATAGGAAATTAACACTTGTTAGGTTAAACTAACCAGAAGAATATAGTTTAAGATGCTCTGGAAGATTTTGAAAATATAAAGTAATTTTTTGCAGAACTAGCAATCCCAAGCTGTGTGAATCATGAAGCTGACTTTTCTTTTTGAATTTTGATAGTAGTGTATAAGTACTTTACTAGAGATGGGGCTTTTTCTGTATTGTCCCAATGGAATTTGAGTAAACTGATTTGAGATGGTATAGGAAATAAAAAACAGCAAGAATGCTGCATAAAATATAATACAAAACAATATTAAATGTTTCCAAAGCAGGGAAAATGATGGAAGACCATATGGAAAGAAGTCAAAACTGGAGTGATCTCAATGCAAGACAAGAGACAAAAGAAGAACCCAGTAAAGAAGAAAGGAAAGATGGACAGAAAGAGGAGGAAGAGGAAGAAGACCCTTATACATTTGCTGAGACTGATGACAATGAGTATGATCTGATACTGGCCAGTAAGAGTGTAAAGAAAAGAACTGGAAATCGGTCTTTCATTATAAACAGACCTCCTGCTCCTACCCCTAGGCCTACTCACATCCCGTTCAAAGAAGAAACAACACCTTACATAGCCCAAGGTATGTTGCCTATAGATTTTTTTAACTTTCTAATTTTGTGTGCATGGATGTTTTACCCATATGCATGTCTATGTACCATGTACATGCCTGGTACCCACAGAGGCCAGAAGAGGGCATTGCGTGCCTGGAAATAGAATTACAGAGCATTGTAAGCTACCATGTGGGTGCTGAGAATTGAACCTGGTTCCTTTGAAAGAGCTGCCAGTGATTTCACCACTGAGCCATGTTCCCAAACTCTATTTCTTGATTTTTTTTTGTTCCTTAGTTTATGGGAGAAATTAGGTTGAGAGATGAAATAAAAAATGAAGAGATTAGTGCTTTAAAACTACAAAGGCTGTAACCATCTTTTCAAGACACAGATAAGTTACATTGACCCAATTTTAAGTATAGTATTTTATTAATTCTTTTAGAATTTTATACATGCATACAATATTGTATTTAACCCTACTTCTTCCAGATCCATCCCCCCATTTTCATTCTTTTCTAAAATTATATATATAGCCCAATTTATGTTGCCTATATACTCATGTGAGTGGGACCATCAACTAGAAGTGGGTTTACCTAGCAAGGGCCATACCCTTAAAGAAGACTGAGTCCCCTACTTCTATATGCCACTAACTGTCAGTGGTCCTTTATTTAGGTGTGGGGTCTTCTGAGCCCTTCTTCCTCATGCTAGCATTGTGACTGATGTGATGCTGTACAAGTCCTGCACAAGCAGCCAAGGCTGCTGTGAGCTCATCGATGCAGCAGTCTTGTCCTGTACAGAAGATACTGTCTTGTTCTTGCTCTTACAATCTTTCTGTTTCTTCTCAACAATGATCCCTGATCCTTAAAGATACAGAGATGACATACATGTCCCATTTGTGGCTGAGAACTCCACAGTCATTTAGTCTAAGCCTTTTGAGAAGTTGTGAATTCCTTTGTTAACTATACCATTCATTACACCAATAAACTTCTAATTAGGTGTGAGAGCTGTGGTAATCTGTTAGTTGAAAGATACAAACATAGAGAGCAATTTGATATGTCCATTTAGCAAAATAATAAAAGTAGGTTCACCCATGGGGCCTGTAATTTTTCCAGCCCTGGGTTCCTGGCCAGATTTACAGTAGAAGGTAAACATTTTCCCCTGGGAAGTGGGCCTTAAATACAAGCAGCAAGCAGTTACCTCCATAACATCTGTACTGTTATAGTACCCAATGGCGTAACTTACCATGACCATAATTATTACAGTCCATAAGGTTCAAAATTCTGTAATACTCATGTTACATTTCTGTGCTGGAAAGCAAACAGCTTCTTAGTGCAAATTAGATTTCTCCATGCCCAATGACCTAAGTGTTTTTAGGAATATGATCTTACCAGTTAGGTTAGGTTATGGTAGGCAAGTAAGAGCCTTGGAAATAACATGTGTTGTTTGTTGGGGGTCTCTGGCATATCCCTGACCAATCTGACAACTGCTAATCTGACAATGGTTTTACACAACTCATGTTTTCCCAGGAGTTATACTCACTATGTAGGTGGTTTAACTATGTTAAACTCTTCTATAAAATGTTTTCATATGGCTTTTCAAACACTCTTTGTATTAATTATCACTCCCTTTTCTAGTTAAACCTTCCTCCCCATTATTTCCACCATTTCTTTTTCAATTTAGGAAAATAATGAATAAAGGAGTTGTGGAGATGATGTAAATATATTATTCATATATTAAACTCTCATAAGAAATGAAAATTTAAATTAAAAAATGAATAGAGAAATAATTAAAATTTTGATTATGTTTTCTAATTATTCATTAATAGAGATAAACCTATTTTGATAGCTTTTACATAGCTCTACAAAGATCAATTACAGTGATTAAAATATAATAGGAATTTTGGGTTCTGTATTTAGAATGAGCAGTTGGTAGCTGAAGAAATGGTATAGTGTGCAAGCATGAAGATCCTAGTTCAAACCCCCAGTGAAAATTCAGACATGGATATGCCTGCCTAGACCCCCAACATCAGGAGGCTCTTATCACATCTTTCCAATTCCTCCCACTCAAACAGATCTTCTAAATGGAATTTCCATCCTTTCTCAAGAAGTCATTTATCCCACTATCCACTGATCAGCAGAACATTCATTAGCACCATTCTTGATTCTTGTCAGAACAACGTGGAATCAGGATGCTGGCATACCTACAGTATAATACATCCAAAGATATAGCTGAAAGGTGCAGAATTAAAGAAAACCAAATAAAGAATCCAAGAACCTTATTCCAAAGACTAAACAAAGAAAAACCAAAGGAATAGAAGAAGCCATGTTGACATTACAGAAATACATTTGTTCAGAATAGAAGCAGCTGAGATACTCAGGCTTGGTCTGCCACTCCGGATATCAATGAAAGACAATTTCTGCGAACTCTGACTTACAAGGCATCAGTGCTGCAGGGTTTACATTGTCAGTGTGATTTCAGATGAGGGAGCCAATGCTAAGAAAGTTCCAATGCATCCCCCCATGATGAAACTACGAAGCAGTACCAGCAGCATATGAGCCCCTGTCGTTTTATTACTTATGTCTGTAAACACTGAATCATGAGCTCCTTCTGCTGATAAATTCATTTCACTTTCATGCATTCATATTTATTTCCTTCCTCTAATGTACAAGATCCACAAAGGGGGAGATCAGCTTCATTTGAATCTTTCTTCCTTCCCACCATTAAGTCCTTGTTTTCACATTCAACTGTGAATTCATAAGCTGAGATAATTTGGTGAATAAAAGGTAAATGAAGAAATTGTAGAAGAGGCAGTAGATTTTACTAACATTATGGAAGATAGCACAAAGACTCTCCTATTCCTTTTCTCCTGCCCTAAAACACCCAGTGTTTGCAGCACTAATTTTCAGGGCAAACCCACACAGAAAAGAACAAAGCTCCAAGATGATCATGAATAGTTCCCTTTTTCTACATGCTGTAGATCACATATGGGAGAGCAGCTCTGCTCTGCCTATAGCAATCCATCATCCTCCACCCCCAGAAACATAGCTTAACAATTTAAAGCAAAACTCACATCTATCCATTTTTTTCAGGCTTGGTTCTGATTCTGACTATCGTTTTGTGAAATGCCCAAAAATTAAGAACAAATTGCAACAAGAATAGTTTGTTTTTCCTTCAAACATTTTGTTCTTAAATGATCTCCCTGTTCTTATATCTCATGTCCTTAACATTTTTCATTCTCTGTTATACTGGACAAGATCAGGCTCATTAGGCATCAATAATACATTAGGAACCTATAGATTAATATTTTTTAGTGATGGACTTTTTGATTTAAAGAAAATAAATGGTAGTCAGTATGGCTTAGATAGACTGGTAGTAGAATTCCATCTTGGTTCATGCACAGATGTGAACTCCCATTAAGGGAAGGTTTTAGCATCAGTGAATCATTTTTCATTTGCCCTTCATACAATTAACAGAACAAAGATAGGACCAAGTCTATGTGGCTGATTTGGGGCAGAATACAATTCCCCTTTCAATTTGCAGTTGCTCCTGGGATACCTTGGCATTTTGCAGTACAACAAAGTTGCTTATATGACCTTCTTGAGGATGCCTCAGCTACCAAGACCCTAAAATGTCAAGTGCAACTTGGTTGTTCTCCTAAAATTTCCACTTGCAGTTCGCTTGTACTTGAAACTGATTACATACAATGAGTTGAGATTGGAAGAGTCCTTGTAAAATCTCTTGGGAAAATTAATTCCCATTGTTGTAAATGTGACAGAGTAGAATGCCTTCTGTCTTCCTCAGTAAAGAAATATATTCAAGTAGGCTATGTAGGTCTTATGTCCATAGCCTTGCAGGCTGTTCTCTGACTAGGTGACCTTGTTCAAACCATTCAGTTGCAGGACACCATATGCCTGTTACAGGTGCTCTCAGAACAGAGTGACATAATCATCCTTCTATTTATAAGGCTAGGGCCCCTGCCTTTCCAGGTGAAGTTCTTTATTTTTCTGTGAAAGGGTACTGGTCCAGCTCTACAAAGGAGCCATCATTCCGACTGAGTATGTACTGTTCATTGAACATAAGCAATACTGCTGTGTAACCTGTGTTTAATAAATTGTTCTTTTGTCCTCAGAGCAGAACACCATAGTCTCCTGGATCATTCACAGAGATATGAAATAATATCAGGGAGGACTTTCCATGCCATCTCTTAGCACAGTGATGTGATAAATCTTATTGGCCTCATCTTTCAAGGATTCAATTCCTTGGTCATATAAAAGAGCCAAAAATAAAATTGGTGTGAACTGACATTACAGATTTGCCTTTGTGAACAGAATGAATGAAAATATCATCAAGCACTTTTTTCAACTGCACCACACCACAAATTTATGTTTTTCTCCCTTACAATGTGTCTAAACTCTATTGAATGTGTCTGTGGAAAGAAGTTTAATTGACCTATGGAGTAATTCTTAATGACCCCTACATGTCTTAGTACTATCTAGAGAGATTTTGATTTTTCACAAGTAGGATAGTTCTAGAGACACCTAAGAGGTAGATACCAGAGGTGTCTGATGATTATCTTCCAATGTAAAGATCTGCCTTCTATAATTAGAGTCTAAAGCTTCTCCAATATAAAGTGTCAATAGTAGCAATGTTAGCAATCTCAGATCCTTATGATTGCCATTTTTAAGCCAGAGTAAACATTTGAAATCTGTAGATGATAGTCATTTAAGAACTGTCCACAAAGACACACACACACAATATAGATTCTTCAATCTATAATGTTTTCTTCCAAGCCTTTTTGCTGTGAGCATCTTTTTAACCATGAGTTACATGGTTAGAGAAGAACGAGATGCTGTCACAGTATGAAGTACTTCCCCCAAAAGAGATTCATCAGTAAAATTCATGAGCCCCTTGAAGAGAGATGGAACTGAACTTGATGTCACTGTGCATTCAAAGCCATGTGAGAGCTGCTCAATCCCAATTCGTTTTTTTAAAAAAATTTATCTTTGTAAATTATTCATAGGACCTGTTTTTCTGGGTTTTCATGGCAATGAAAACTGCATACACTCTGCTGTTGGCTCAGAGCAGTATACAAAGGATGGTTCTGAAGATATTTTAGGTTATTCTATAGACACGGGACAAAGCAACATCTCTCTATTCCCCATTAGTGCTGCCTTCTTCTCCCCTCTCACAGGTTCATACGCATATCTTTTTCCAAAACACTCATCAGCAACCGATATTGAAAACAATTAGAACAAATGGGCACAGCCCTCACTGTGGAGGTTTTCAATCCTCATAGAGTGAGTTCTGTTCATATATTTAGTATTTAGTGGTTGTCCAACATTCACATAATAATACGGAATATAAAATTAGACTTTAGAAGGCCAAGCCAGATCCTATGATCCTGTGAAATACAATTAAACAAAACTGTAGACCCACTAGTATCCAGTATGAGAGAATTTCCTGACCAAGAAGGAGGAAGAGCAGAAAATTTCATTTGGAAAATCACCAAAGATGAACCAAAAGGTAAACTCCTAATAGTTTTCAAGGCTTCCAGGGGCCTCCTTACTACCTAAGCCATTTCTTTTTGAAACAAAGGAGAGATTAATTGGGTCATTACCCAATTAACATTTACTTTAATAACATTTTCTATCTGAATAGAAATGATCTATAACAAGTGAACATGATGCTGGGCAAGCGGCAGGTGTTCCATATGTGTTGCTTGCCTGGCAAATAGAAGAGGCCACACCTACCCAGGGATTCATGGAGCCGAATCTAATCAACTCATTGTGATTGTCTCAAGTTGTCAGTTCTACAAAACAACCTGCTTCTTCCACAATTTACCAGCTTTCTAGATAGGAGACATTTTTACAGTACAAATATTCTTGTTTGTATAAATTAAAATAACGATTCAAGTAGAAAGATTTTATTTCTACTCCTACCACAATTAAGTTGTTTAAAAGTGGAGGAAATTTTGATTGAGACTTTCTGTGCAGGAAGAAGATTTTTATACTGACCTACCGATCAAGCTCAAATTGCTCTTAGAAGTTAGAAAGAAAATGGGTCATTTTTGTTTTCTTTAAGAGGCTCAGCGTCTGGAAATACCACCCTTGTACTTCAGTCTCTCCACCTGCAGGTCCTTATGTGCTTTCTACTATCCTGTCTCTACCAATCTAAAGAAAAATGTACCAAAATTAATGACTGTGTGTGCACTGGCTGGTGCACACACTCTTCCTAAACACCCAGTATGGTTTCCATTTGCATAGATCTGTACACTCCTGCCGGGTAAAAGATCCATGTCAACATTCCTGTTCTGATATGGTGACCAGTGTTGGATAAATGTCCCAGACAATGAGGTGGAACTAATGTCAGCACAATTAAATGGTACAAGCTATTGGAGTGTTTGCACTCTCTTGTAGAGGCTACATTTCTTCTCTAAGCTTCAGATGAGTCATAGGTTGACACCTACAGAAAAGGGTTGGCTGTTGGTTCTTTTTTATATTCCTGCCTTCTTGTAACTAGCTTTTATATAGCATATAGTGGGGAGATGGGGAAAATAGGGCTATAAGGACTGAGTTTTAATGCTTCCTCTTCCTGACTGCTTACTTCTCTCTTCTCTAATCAGTGGGTACTAATAGCATGTTTGACCTCTGTCTAAATAAGCTCAATGAAAAGTAGGAAGGTTTGGAAACTATCTGATATCCCCATACACACTCAGGACCTTGTTTATATAGCTCTGGGCTGTGTGGTTTGCAATCTAATGACAGGTTGTCAAGTGAATAATAAAGCACTAGAAAATAATCCCTGCAAGCTCAGGACACTGTGCAGATAGATATACATGTTTTCATTCCCCAGCTGCAATGGGCACAAAGCATTATGGGATTTGTGACTTGTACTTCAAATCTTCATGCATGGCATTTGCTATCCCACAGATTTTTATCAGCATAACCACTTAGACAATAATTCTGAGGGTGCCTTGTCCATTTTTCCAGAAAGGGCACTCTGGATGAGTTCCTGTGCTCTCAGGAGACTATCAATGAGGGTAACACAAGGAACGTTCCTGCTGAACAGCCTGCAAAGACAAATTGTGCAAGAAAATTTGTTCCATTTTACCCTTTCCTCCTCTGCTACTTCTGTTTTGCTTAACGGTTTTGAATATTTAATATTATGCTAATTTTTCCATTCAATGTCATTTCTATTCTGGAGAAACTTTTACAGAAGTCATTTTTACCAATATTTAAAATAAATGAGAGTATTATTTGGGACATTTGTATTGTTGAGAATTATTTTAAATCTTAAAAGCTTGTTTCTGTTTATTTTTTCTTCTATTGACTTTTTCTGTTTAAAGGTAATAACAAGATAAATATTGTCTTCGTCTTTTGTCTTTTTAAATTCTAACTGCAGGTAGCAAAGGAAAAATAAGATTTCACTGTTGCAAAGATTAGACATATTGACATGTCTCAATTGCCATGTCAATTGTATTTGTAGCACTCTTTGAACATTGACCAGGTACAATGTAGTTGAAACAATGTTGTCCTAGAATTCAAGCACAGAGTGTCAGAATTATCTCTCTATTTTTAAACTATTTTTGAAACTGTGGTTTAACTCTGTAAAAACTTTCTGGTTTTTCTGTTAGTCTAAGCTTTTTTTATCACAAATAATAGATTTTTTCTTGTGGCTATTTTGTATATGAAAAATGCCTCTGAACTTTAAAATCAATGAGAAGGGTGATGTCTGGAGTTTTGTAAGGATAAACTGACATGAGTAAGGAGTAGGGGACATGGGTACATCTTCAGGTGAACTAAGTAATTCTAAGGAGATTAGATATTCAGGGAACCTTCACACTGTAACCTACTGCCTACCTTCCACCTACAGCTCTGTTATTAGCATTTGCTCACTCCACCACGTATACCAGTATTCCACCCTAGACAGAAATCACACTAAGGCATAGTGACTGAAGAACAGCATTAACTTCGCATCACATAGGCCAAACATTTGTTGCCAGCAGAAGGTATTCCAATAAAATACCCAGGGCAAGTCAGATTTAGAGCAAATTCACACCAAGAAAGCTGCAAAGAGAAGTCTACTTTCAAATGTTCTGCAGCTCCAAGCTTCAGCCAGATACATGAAACTCATAGGTAGCATGCTGCTTAATTGGAGAGATTATTATTGCATTTGCCTTTGGATTCAAGTCATTTCCCATATTAATGATGCCGACTACCCCCACTTTTCAGTCTTAGACACTCTCCATTACATCTTAACAATATTAGCAAAAGCACAGGCTGCCTTTATTATTATATTTAAACAAAAGAACTAGCTGATGAAAATACCAAGTATGACTTGGAAAAAACTCTAACATCCTTAAGTATGTAGTCACATGTCATATATCCCTTAGTGTATTTTGTTTAGGAAAAATGCCACAAACCCAGAATCTACAAAGAAAAGTGATTTTCACTCAGAGATGTTAACTTTTGTTTTTATAATTTTCCTTAAACACATCATATTTAAAGATAAATTCTCTTCTCCTGATGACATAGAGAAGAATAATCTTTCTCTTGATCTTATCTAGAAATGTGTTTAATAAATGTTAGTTTGAAAATAAGTTTTTTTCCCCTCCCAGCAAGGGCAGGAGGTCCCAAGGTCCCAAGGTGGCTTAGTTCAGCATCCACTTCAGGCAGATCCAGTTTCCTCACCTCAACATCAAGACTGAGTCAGGTGTTCCTCTGAAAGGAATGGGCTCCAAGGTGTCCATCCAAGGTGTTTCAGAGATAAAGAGATGGGGAGAAGAGAGAGAGACTGGGAGGGGCGGGAGGGGGAAGGGAGTTTGAACAAAGGGATACATGGATTAAAAAATAGGAATTTATTCATAATAAAAAAGAAAAGTATTCTTGATTAATTCCATATATGACCTGATATTAGAATGCTTAAAATAAGAGTAAAGCTAAGGCGGAACTCAGATCATCACTGAGGTGTTCCTCCAGGTCACAGTGGCCAAGTGCCATGCAGCTGTCTCCTCGGCCCCATGTTCCTCAGTTCTGTTTTACAGGAAGATCTTGCCTAGATGCCAAGAAGAACCAGAGCACAGCCATGCTTCCGCAGCTCCTCCCAGCCTCCCTCTCTAACTTTAAAAGGGAATAGTTACTAAACGTGAGACACAGCAACACTATGGGAAGGAAGCAGCAGACCGAAGGCCAAGGCTGAAGGGTCTAAATCATCTCTCCACTAACAACACGGGGATCATTTCAAAATTCACTTAGCCCTTTTACAAGATACTTACTTCCTCATCTATAAACATATGAGGCTGGACTAAATCTCCCAGGCCTCTTCGAGTTCCCAAACCCCATAATTCAGACTGCCCATAAAAAATAAATGTAACTCCGGATGCTCATTTTCCAAAAGTAAAGTAGTAAAGGATCTGGTCTATTTCATTAACAAATACCAGAAAGTATCCAGAACTTTGTGGGTGCTTAATAAATATTAAACACTTATTTTACCTTTCATCTGCAAAATAGGGTGAGTAATGCTGACTTAATTCCCAGAATTTCATGTGAGAAATAATAAATGAGAACAAAGCACTTTTCAGATAATGAAGTAATTCAAACAAGCTGCTTTAATAGATCTGAGGTCTGGGTAGATGGCGCAAGGGTAAAGTGCCTGTTTTATTATTACATCAGGGGAAAACAACAGCTTTTCTTCACTTTAAGCAGAAACAATAATTATGCTTGCTTATCAGCCAGAAGCCAGTTTGAATAGTTTCTATGCAAATCGATTCTTCTTGTGAATTTAGCATTTGTCACTTCTAACAAAATCGAGATTTTTATCTTTACCTGATATCAAAAGGAAATTGGCATGATTTAACCAGTTTAGGGGAGCATTCCATCAACATCACAGGACTCTGCCCAAGGAAAATGCTTTCCAAAATTACTGATAAACTATACAGATGAGGAAATTACAATTTTAATAATCCTTATACTCAAAAGTGAATATCATTCTCATAATGTTACTGAGGAAAATGATACATTGCATGCTATTTTCATTGAGGCTTTTGTGGTGTATTTCATATTCTTAAATGTCTTTGTCTAACAAATTTTATGTACTATATTTTTATAGTGTTCAAACAAAAGGCAGCCAGAAGACAATCTGAGGATGACAAGTTCTACACTCTCCCTAAGAATCCAGGTATTGATGTTAAATGCAACATATTTAATAATATAAATAATATTTAAGGGAATCTTAGGAATATGCATAAAGTCTTTTAGGTAAAATACAAACAGTTGAGTTTGATTGATTTGGCTTTGAAGTTTGTATCTTACTCCAAAACAATTATGCCATAACAAAATCAATGCATAGTAATTATTTTAGTTAGAAAACACAGACAATACCCCTCCTCATATTGCCTGTGGTGATGTTATGTTAGGAAGAAGAAGAAAAATTCCATAATGCATCAAACCCACACACACACACTTTCTTTTAGATCTGTAAAAGAATGTCTCTTCAGAGAATACTTTGGAAATTTCTACCCAAGTAGAATTGGGTAAATTGGCTGTGAATGCCAGTCAAATATTGAACCATTTTCCCAGTATGTTCTTGCCTGCAGCATTTGATCAAACACATTGTGAATAATAATTTATCATGCAGAGTAGACTAAAGACTACTATGGTCACACAATCACAAAATGTTCAAACAGGTAGAAAATTGTCTACTTCCAGTATTCACTAGGACATTGGTCTTTTACAAGGATAGATGTGAGCAGATTATTTATTACAATTCTTTTTCAAAAATCAGGAATGAATAAATGTTCAAATATAAAAACCATAAAATCCTGTTGACATAGGGCTTAGGGTAGCTGGCTTTGATCATCTATGAGCAAGTGCAGTTACACCTATAAAATAACTTCAGTCCCAAATTATGTCACCTTGAAACTGGTAGCAGGTAATTATTAAGAAAGAGACATTGAAATAAAATCATAAAGCCACTTCACAGCAGACCTCAAACCTCACATGATCTTTCTCCTTTGGTGCAATTGAAGAGACTAGGGTCAGGATATATTAACTTTTTACACTCACTGAACAATATTCAACACAGGACCTCAATGAGTTTTTAGGATGCTATGCATGATCCCTCAAACAAAGCTATATTCTTAAATTAATGATTATCCCTCATCACTTCAAGTAGCATTTCCAATAACACCTAAGTTGTACTTGGAGTATTCTAACGATTAGTTACATGGTACGGTACTTTTCCACAATACAAGAGGAAGCTGAGCCTCTACTCTCCTATGAATTATTTAAATTATACTGCTTATAAATTCATATGCAAAATGCCAGTCTCTTTAAAGGGCAACTATCCATTTTTTAAACATGAATTTTATAATTTACCATGTCATGGCTTAGATATGAAGTGTTCTCCCTAGGTTTCTTAACACGTTTCTCCAGCTGCCATACAGAGGGTACAAAACCTTTAGGAGTGAGACCTGGCTAGTGAAAGTAGATCATATGACGGACTTGGAGGCTTATAAGCAGCCCTACTTTTGCCAAGACAAAACAAAACAAAGCAAAAACAAAAACTCTACCTGTTGGTTTTCTGAGATGTAACAAAGTATGCTGCAAACTCCTCTAACCACAGACCTATCAGCTTCGGCATCCATCCATGCTTTTTCCACTATGGGGTCCACACTCTCCCAAACTATGATCAAACTATAGGTCCCTTCTCCCTTAACTTACTTCTGATGGGCATTTTCTTTTTTTATTATGAATAAAGTCATATTTTTCATCCATGTATATCTTTGTTCAAGCTCCCTTCCCCTTCCCACCCCTTCCACTCATTCTCTCTTCTCCACATTCCTTTATCTCCCCCACAGCAAGGGCAGGAGGTCCCAAGTTCCCAATATGGCTTAGTTCAGCATCCACTCCTGGCAGATCCACTTTCCTCACCCCAACATCAAGACTGGGTCAGGTGTTCCTCTGGAGGGAGTGGGCTCCAAGGTGCTGGTCCAAGGCCTTTCAGATCCCAAGCTGTTCAGTGTTTGTGGTTTGCAACTTGGACATGCTTTGCTTTTTGCTTTTTTTGTTTAGAGTCCACTAATGAGTGAGTACATCTTCTGCTTATCTTTCTGGGTTTGTGATACCTTGCTCAGGAGGATATTCTCCAAATCCCTGATTGGCATTTTCAACAAGAAAAAAAATTTCAATAGAAAAAGTTAGTAGTAAAAGTGGAGTGTGGTTCTAGTAAACCCAACTATATAGTACATAGGCCTTTGGAACTAGGAAAACTGTGGATGAGTTTGGAGTCACAAACCAGAGAAGCCCTGGAGTGCTATACAGAGAGAATAATGAGCCTTTCTGATGGCATTACAGAGGACCATAGTGTTGATATTTCTATACAACCAGAAAAGGGCAGGCTCATGAAGTTTATGTGGTTTTTTTAATTGTAATGTCTTTTATCCTTTTTGACTTTTTTATTTAAAAGATTTTTTTACATACCAACCACAGTTCCCCTTCCCTTCCTTCTGCTCAGTCACCCCACCAGCTTCCCCTACCCCACCCTGCCCTATGCACTCCTCAAAGAGGATAAGTAAGGCCTCCTTCTTATGGGGAGTCAGCAAAGTCCGGGATATCAAGTTTAAGGCAGGACCAAGCCCTTTTCCCCCATGTATCAAGGCTGAGCAAGGTATCCCTCTATAGGGAATGAGCTCCAAAAAGCCAGTTCATGCACTAGGGATAAATCCTGGTACCACTGCTAGAGGCCCCATCAACTAAACAGACACAAATGATTGAATTAGGAGATATTCGTAAGCATTCTGGCAAAGCAGCTACTCATGCCCAGAAAATATAGGTGAGCCTGAATTCAAAAGTAATGAACTAAGTTGCTTAGTGGAGGAAATTTCAAAGCGACATAGTATACTGGGTATGGCATATTTACTCAGTGTTTTTAGCTAGATTTCCAGTAAGAGGGCAGAAAGATTTTACTAGCTCATTGAAGAGTACATGTATACTTTACTGGAAGAATAGAAATGATGCCTTGGTGTCAAGACCCTATCCATCAATGGCTTCCAAGTATAAAACTGAAACTCAGTCTTAAGAACATTCATTTTAAAGGAGAGTATCTGCAAAGGGGAGGGGAGCTTGTGAATAGAGCGTGTCTTTAAATGGGTTCCCTCAAAACTATCTGCCTACGGAAATTCAGTCATAATGCACTTAGCAACTAACGCCGTGATCCAAGTGGATCAGCATATATTTCAATGTAAAAGCAAAACTCAGCATCAGCATCTACATAACGCTGTCGGTGTGACAGGCAGAAGAATGCAAGAGTCAGAGTTATAGAAGTTTGTACTGAGATTCCAGAAAGACACTGAGATCAGACAATGTGTAGCAGAGACAGTCCCCTCCAGAGAACCCCTAAGTAAGCTGTGCTTAACAATATGAAGGTGAAATCTAAGTGGAATGCAGATCTAAGAGTGTTGGAAGAATAAGGAGTGTGAAATGTCTTCCAAGAAAACCTGCAGCTACTGAGAAGATCCAGCCCAAGTAAAAGGCCATATGTGCTGAAAGCAGCTGGTCCCTAGGAGTCAGTGTTTGGAAGCTCCATGTGGAGCTGTGCGGTTTGATGTTTGCCCAGCTACTGGGTTTCAGTATCACATTGCTCAAAACTTCTTCTATTGCCTGTCCTTTCTTGTCTTTTGGAATCTAGTTCCACTGTCTGATGGAAGTATATAACTTGCACTTTGACTTTTGCCTTGAGACTCAGAAGAGACTTTGAACTTTAGAGTGGTACTGATACTGGTAGGACGTTTGAAGTTAGATTGTTTGCAATTTGTGTTCATCAATAGCCACAAGCCTAGGGTCTAGTGCTGTGGTGTGGATATAGAATGTTTCCCTGCAGTTTCCTAGTCATTATGCTGTTTATGGAAACTGTAGAAGCTCAAAAACCTTGTAAGCATGGCAGAAAAAAGTAGGGAAGTTGGAATAGCCTTTGATGATTGAACACAGCCCTAGTTCTTGATTAAACTTTCTGTTTCCCAGTTTGTGAAACACAATAAGCCGTGATGCATGTCCCCTTGGCTTTGAGCCATGCATTAGCCACCATGCCTTTCCTACCATGATGGACTAAACCTCCTTAACTATGAGCCAAAATAAACACTTCTTCCCAGCAATTGTTTCTGTCTGTCACCATTATTAAAAAAGTATTTACCATAAGGATAGATCGTGGGCCTTTTGAAAGCCCATTGTCTCTTTGCTTTGCCACCTTTCCATTTCTCAAGAAATAAATCCAAAACTCCAATAGAGGTCTTTGTACACATAGGATCACAACATTTCCTAAAGATTTAAACAAAACTGATTACTCCCATCTGGATTCCCACACATCCCTCACAGATTTATAAACAATAAAGAGAGGAAGTGGGCATTTTAAGCCCTTTCAGAGGAAAAAGTCACTAAGTATTTTTTATTATAAATGATTCAAATATCAAGGTTATAATTCAGTTCTGTTAGTATTGAGGGTGAGATCTGAAAATTTCAAGATTTCTCCTTTCACAGGAGATGAAAGATGGTAGAGACCTGGGAAACACCTGTTCTTAGCAGTTGGCTGTCTGTCAGTTGGCCATATGTCTGTCCCACAGAAAGCAGTTTAAGAAGAGCTGAGGCTTTTCCTTGAGCCTAGAAGGGCTGATTCATGCTCCAAAATGTATGTAGAAAAATAATTTACATCCTGGGATAAAAGGCTAGGGAGAATGGTGAACAGAAACAAGTTTTACAATGCACCTTATTGATAATGCAGTGTTCTATTATTTTATACACCTGGTCATATACTCTTGGATAATTTGCTTCACATAAGTCAATTTTCATTAGACTTTTAAAAAAAAAGTATCTGGAGACTAGAATATTATAACAAATGTCATATGTTATTTGGTTTTTTTCATTTTGATTCTTGAATCCAACTTATTGGTAGCATTTTAAATTAGTCACAGTAGGATATTCCTTTACTTTTAGACATAAAGGATTTACTAGACTAGAACAAAATATTCTGCTATTTCTAAAAGTAAAAGAACATCAGATCTTAGGAAGGATTTTGTTGTTGTTTTGGTTGTTTTTTTTTATTCTTTCAAAATCTGATAACTAAAACCTTCAGAAAAATCAGTCTTCAGCATAATTTTCTTAAAAAAAATTAAAAAGGAAAATGATAATTAGGATCTTTACAAAGATGTTTATGTTAGAGTTTTTTTTTCACTGTAACAAAATGCCTGAGAAAACCAACCTGAGAGGATTTATCCTGGCTCACAGTTTCAGTGGTCTCACATCTTCATTTAGAGTAAGCGAGAGGGCAGAGGAGTTTATGTCATGGCTGCCAGGAAGCAGAGAGAATGTCTTACTACCTCCGGAGTTTCTGTACTCTGTGAGGTTGAAATCCACTCCTGAAACATCACCAACACCTGAGGAGAAAGCATGCAGTCTGTAAGCAGGTGAGGAAGGTTTCACATTCAAATCATCCAGTCATACTTCTGGAAGCTGTTTTGGTATTATGGAAAAGCACTGCCCTTATAGTTTCAAAGCATCCTTCAACTATCCAGGGATTCCATCAAGTGGTAGGGAAGACAGTAGATGCTTCCCCAACACTGATTTCTCTGGAGGGAAAAGGGCATGGGGGCTTGTGAAATGTTCTTGAGTTAAGATTTTATAACAGACCCAGACAGGTTCCCTTAAAAGGGTTAAATAGTGTATTTCTTCTACTGTACTCTGGAAAGGAAAAGGGCTCATAAGAGCCAACTATTTCCCCACAGAAACCAAAGCATTCCAGAATCTCTAAGTTCAAGACTGCCAACCGGTTGCCAGGAAGTTAACATTATTGCTGAGCCAAGGAAGTTTCCTGAGGAACAGACAAAGACAAAATTAATTGGCACCATTGCTGTGGGAACACAATGGAATTTCTTGAGTCAAATTTTATGTCTTAAAGAAATATGAAGGGAAAGTGTTAAGGACTAGGAATCACAGATAACATTTTTCATCAAAATGCAGTTCTAAAGTAAATTTTCCCAAGTTAGTTTTGAAACAGAAAATGCCACAGAATGATGTCACAGGTAGAATGTGCTTCCAGTTCACTCTATTTCCTAACCCCCGAGCCCTGGAAGCAGCCAAAAGCATGTTTATCATGTCCTCACACCCAAAACCTAGACCTTGGCAAATTTGGAGTCTGCTGGGTTTCTGAAGTCTGAGTTATGCTAAGCAAACTCACTGAGGGATGGTTTATTTGTAAAATACCCACTAGGGAAGGGTTTTCTGCATCCTTTGGTGTTTACCAAACAGCAACCATCCTATTAAATAAGCTTGTAGATGTCAGGCAAGTTGATTATGATGAGAACATCCTCAAAGTTTACTAGAGGCATGTGAGGCTGCTACTTCAAGGACATAGACACAAAGTTAAATAATATTCTCAACTTCTGATTGTTCATGGTTCCTAGACTTGTTTCTGTTAGACTTTTCTTTCTGTGTCAAAACCAACTCCATTTACCATCTCCTCTATTGCTTTAATGCAAGTAAGAGACACAGCAACCAATGAACTGAAGCATTCACAAATAGCCTCCATGATCATGACTCTCACCCAAAATCCACTCTCCTCCCGGTTAGCTAATGGGCAACATGAAGAATGTCCTCTTACTTTAAGTCAGAATAACCCATAATTTACTGGGGTATATTGGTAAGAGCATGCCCATCCTAATCAAATGTTTAGGATAAGCATAAGATTTATAGAACTTCCAAATTTTGGTTACCTAAACCATTCATAACCTGTATGTAAATGTAAAATTATACACAAATTTGCCATGTATAACTTTTGCATAATTCTTTCCATGTAATTTTTTTTTGTTTGATATACATTTCTTTAAAGTCATATTCAATCTAAAATGAAAAGATTTCAAGGATCATTTTATCAATACCAAAAATCTGGAAGATTACTTGTGACAATAAAAACAATTTTGATGTATTTAATAATCAGTCACTAACACTTTGCCTAATGACTTTGTGCTTGGCTCATTTTGGTTTATAAGTTTATAACCCCTGGCATGGTATCAGCACAATTCTTCACTCCAAACTACAGAATTATTATGGGCTTGTCTTTTGGTAGGGTTTGGATGCCCATGGAAATGATTTAGTTGGGACACTATTTTTATGTGTTCTCAGAGTACACAGTGCAGAGCAGTTTGATAAATGTTAAATAATAAAATTGTCTTTAAGCAGGAGACCCAGGAAAGCATGGAAGGTATTACTCTTATGTGGAGAAAAGAGACTTCTGAGCCCTGTGGTATTTCCATCAGGCTGTTCTTGCCAATTCTGGATATATTAAATAGAAAAGAGGGAAAATTGTCAAAATGTGGTCATTTGTACTTCATAAAAGAGTAATGGCTTCAGCTGCCTTTTCGAGTATAACTTATATTTCCATTTGTCATATTGCTCACAAAGGGTATTTTTTTGTTAAAGTTACATCTGAAATTTTTTTGTATGGCTTTTCAGTTCCTGCCTAAAATGGGACTGTGCTAGCAGTACGCATTGTAACTTATGTCAGAAATGAAGGAAAACCTGAGAAATAAAACTCCCAATAATAATAATAAAGACAGAAACTAAAAACTTAGTTTAGAAGAATCTAGGGCTAGTTCTAACATTTTGAAGGTAATTAATAAAAGCAATGTTAACAGTATACCTTGGAATAAGTGTTCCATTTTCCAATGAAAGAAGGAAGCTATCCAATCTCACCTCACCCTGGAACCCCAGATATCACTCTCTTCAAAGGCTATTGTGAAGTTATTCTCCTCTTCAGCTTTTGTTTCTACACATGTAGGAAGCACTGTCTAGAAGATAGTGAGCGTGAGAATGAGCTTTGTTAGTGCCTTAGGACCCACAAGTAAAGCTACTGATGGAGAGACAGGATAGGAAAGTATTCCATTGGTTATTTGTGCACAGACAAATTTAATCCCACTAAGTCACATCTCCTTTCTCTACGAATAAGGTGCTATACCAAAGGATTTTATTTGTATGTGGCTTCTATCAAAATCCTCTCCAGTCCTAGTTTTGATACTAAAATATGGCCTGAACACAAGAAAAAAAACAAAGGGCAGATAAACACTAAGTGTCTTGATAAGCAATGCATTTATCACATATGTTTTTGCAATCCCGGCAAATGAAAGACTAAGGCAGGTGAATGAATTTAAGGCTAACCTGGACAATATAGTCACCACCCAGCCTGTGCCACATAGGGACACTTTGTCTCACAAAACAAACAAAAAATAAATCAGGAAGAGGCAGAAGAGGAAGGATGAGATAAGAACCACAAATTTAAAATGTAAGTTTTATTGAATTGAATTTTCACTTATTTAATTTAGAACTAAAGTATTCAACTTAAGTTCAGTGCTAGATACTGGGGGACAAAATGCAGCAGTCAAGAAGAGAAGGTGGGAAATGTCAGAAGGTAAAGTACTAGTATGTAATTGAATAAAAAGTAAACAACAGAGATGGAGATTACAGACAGGCTAAGAGAAAGACAAAATAAGCTAATAACATTCTAGGGAGATGACAAAATGACAGTAACTATATGACTTTAGAGAAAGGTGTTCTGTGACTGAAAAACATTTATGGGTTGTTCTGTTTTGTTTTGTTTTTTAGTTATGCAATGTAATACTGTCAAAAGTGCCATAGTATGGGCATTTCTCTACTGCTGAGAGCGATACAAGGCTTTCAGGAAAATGTGAGTGGTAGAAAGGGTCCATAGCTTTAATATGTTTACACTAAAAAAAAATCATATGTTCAAATCTGTCACAACAAAATGAACAATAGTGCAGGCAAGGAGACATATGGGAAAGAACATTTGATTGTACCACTGGATAAATAGCATTCACGAGCAGAATAGATAGGTACTTCATTCATTACATAAACTTTGAGATTCAACAAAGTCATTTAAAACCTCATTTAGGGGAACAACATTATGAGATTTTTTAGGCTAGAAGACTAAGAGGAAAGACTGGTAAACAGCAGTGTAATCCTAAATCAAGAGAAAGGTAGAAGAAAGGAAACTCGAAATGAAGAAATACCAAGTCATACACAAAACCTGTTTCTGAGAAGTCTACTAATGAGTGATAATAATCTTTGTTCTTAGTGCTATGGTATCTGCTAAATGATAGGAGCATACATAACTTAAAACAAATAACTAAACTGAAGCGATAAAAAAAATATATATATACAGCCCTTAAGTTAAGGAGATGTGGAGGCTTTGTTTAGAGTTTATAAATAAATCTGCAATCTGGGTATTTCTCAGCTTATCCTGGTTCAGGTGACTACAAGTTCTCAAGCACATTATCAAGACAGCCAGATTTAAGTCTGGCCATTGACTAAGTCATATTAACAAGAAGTTCTTTGCAATGTTACAAATGAGTTTGCTGTGAAAATCTAGTATACAATATGTCTCAATCTATTCACTGTGAAAATAAAATAAAATGGCTATGGGGATTACTCAGTGAGTAATATGCTTATTATAAACATGAACTTGACTTTGGATGCCTGGAGCCCACTTAAAAAGCTGCTGCATTATTCATAACTAACACATTATTCATAACACACACACAATAACACACACACACACAAAATCTTCTGGTTTGACTGTAGAAAGGTTGCTTAGCAGAAATTTGTGGTGGCCATAGTGCATCCATGGGCTTTAGCTGTGACCTACTGTGCTTTCTTCATCTGTAGCTGAGCCTAACCTGTCTTGGGGAGCTTTAGATTTTATTTTTTATGTTTCATATATTTTAGAGAAGTTTTATTACTGTATGGGGTTTTTTTGTTTTAGCTATCCTGGATGTTTTGCTTTTTAATATAGTTTGATATTGATTTTCAAAAAACAATAAAAAAAATTTAAAAAAATTTAAAAGAACTTTAAAAAAAAGCTGGATAGAAAGCATCTCCATGATGATGGGGGGCGGTATGGGGGTGTTGGAGCAGAGACAGGTAGATCCCTGAAGCTTGCTTGCCATGCAATTTAAGCCCAAATGGAAAATTCTAGATTCAGTGAAAGACACTGCTTTAAAACAATAAGGTGGAGAATCAGCTGAAGAAGACTGACATTGCCTCCATGTATATGTGCACCTGTGGATACACACACACACACACACACACAGAGAGAGAGAGAGAGAGAGAGAGAGAGAGAGAGAGAGAGAGAGAGAGAGAAATGAAAAAAAAGGACGAGAGAAAGATAGAAGGAACAAAAGACAGATGAGAAAGGGGAAAGAGAAATGGAACAGGGGAGAACAAATAGATTAACATGGACCAGCATGCTCTTTATGGTGTGGGGTAATTCTTCGTGTGTGCATGTTCTCTAAGGACCAGGACAGTACACACGCCAGGGATGCAAGACTACTGGAAACGGGCAGCATTTTTCTTACTATAAAATAAATATAATATCATTACAGAAAGTTGTAAATTGAAAGAGAATTTTCTCTTCCCAGTAATCATCTATGAATATGTGTTAATTTTTTTCCTTTGATACTTACTTTTTCTTCTCTGTGCATGTTTTTATCATTTATGTATTTGTCACTATAGAATAAGCCCTTAGAATAAGTGAGGCTGTCATCATTTTTAGTATGTTCTTTGTAGCTGCATGATATTCATCAAATAAACATTTTATATTGGTTTTGTTATCTGATAGCAAGGCCTGTTAAGTTCTTTCTATCCAAAGTTTTAGTAGGAAAAAACCATTCTAACTCGCTAACAGGAATTCACTGCAATTCCTTATGACCTGTTCCACATTTTTAAATATGTTGAATATAATAGGTTACTTGTTGTTCCTGTGGGCATTATTCAAATCAAATGAAAAGATACTAAAAAGGGAAATTAAAAGGAACTAAACCATTAGTCTGTCTTGAGGCTTTCTTTTATAATAAGTGACCAAGGGTTTCAAACATGCAGCTAGCAGTGAGACAAAGCTCTTTCATGAAAATGATGTAAAGATCATACTAAGTCTTCTAAAAGTAAACAGAAATATAAAATTTGGATGGAAGAAAAACCTGCCGCCACCACTTCAATTAAGTGGTAGCCTTGATGCAATAAAAGAACCTATCAACATTGCCAAAATTTACAGGTCCTACATTTAGAATAATGAGCCTGCCTGGAATGAGGAAGTAGTAAAGTTTCCAGGTCATTTTTCTTCAGAGCTTGTCATGCTTAATAATAATTGATCAAGGCAGGTGCTTTATTGTATTTCATATGAGAAGGAAAAGCAGGTTTGTGGGAAATTACCTTGTCCACAAGAAGCTCTCTTTAAGGACTTAATATTGGACAATTTTTGATTTGGGTCTTTTTGTTGTCTTTATGGAATGGTGAAGGACCAAAACATACTCCTTTCTGACCTGAAGCCATCTTATTTACTATTTAAAAGTTAAGAATTTGAAATTAGATGTGGTAATTGAAACGAATATTATTAAAAGGATTTAGTTATTGATTTTTATATACATTCAGGAAGTATCACAGTATGTCTGTGGTCAAAGAACAACTTTGCAAGGTCCTTTCTTTCCTTCTACCTTACATGGGTCTCAGGATTTGATTTATGTTTCTAGGCTTGGTGGTAGATACCTTTACCTAGTCACCTCAACACCCCAGATGCAGTATTCAGTGAAACCTGTACATGGAGCAAAATTACAATTGACACTTTCCCGGGGACTACTTTACTTGAGATACCTTCTGTTACACAGAAAATGTAACATCATGGTTTACTTGGAATAAAAAACAGACTTTGGCTCAGGCAAAGGTCTGGCAGAAGTATGGTGGTAACTGAATGGTACAGCTTCTAATAATGAGGCTGCCCTCCTGCTCTGGCACATAGATGCTACAGGAACTTGCATCTCAGGAGTTGAGTTTGTGTGGAAGCCCATAAACAGCAAGTGGGAGAAAAAGCAAGATCTCAACAGCTCTTTGTATTTCTTGCTGCTCAACCAGTCAGCCCTCTGGCTGGCTCACAATCTCCACTTCCCCTGGGATTCTGTGTTCTGTCATCCCTGCAGGAAGATTTTTAAATATGTAGAAGCTGTTGACATCTTGTTAGTTCTGGGAGTGGGGGGACTTCTGAAAAGTGAAGGAAGTCCCTCCAGAAAAACAAGAATGATTAGAGATGATTTCGATGCAAAGAAAATCAAACAGACTCTTCTGGTGTTCTTAGTCCTGGACTTGCTGTGAGAGGCTCTCTCAAAATGGACATTAGAGGACAGTCCACACAGTCTAGGTTTAAGCACCCTTCAGGTAGTTAAAAGTACTGCCTAGAGCTTAAAATGTCTATCTTCCAGAAAAATCTTTTTTTTTTTATCAGTGACCAAACTGCTAGATAGGAGCGTCACTCCCCTATATCTCAAATCTTGGATATTATGATTGAATGATGGTCTAGTATCTTCCTTCTTGAATGAAGCATTTCCAAAGATTAGTGGGTTTTCCTCCCGAGGGCTAGATAACCAAATACTAGCTGAACAAAATGGTTTTTCTGTTCTTATGCACTGGGATATTCAGAAGTGACAGCCTTTTAAGAATATGCTTCTTCTAAGACATTTCAGTGAGTATTCTATACTTGACAGCCATAAACAGAAACAGACAAATAAACAAAAAGTTGAAATCTCAGATGAATCCCAAGGCTAGACAGGTGGCACAAACATGTTGTCACTTGGTAATAAGGATTGAGGTGATCTGGAAAGCCCATACCTCCCCCAAGGACATGTGGTTCTATTTGTGTCTTTGAATATCATACTGGGTAAATAAATCCATGTCCTGCCAGTAGGCTCCCCATTCCAGCCATGTCTCATGACAACTTCCAGTGTTCCATTGGCTTCACACAGGGCAGGGGTTCACTAATCTGTGCTGCAGAAAGAATACATGGTAACCTCCAAGATAACTTTCTTTTGGAAAAGAAATCATTTCATTACAAAGAGAGCAGGTATCATTTTTCATCTTTTATGGACAAAGTTTCAAATGACCTTAAGTCTTTTGGAACATTTAGGTTTATTATTGAGATCTCTTTTCTCAAAATTACAGCATTTCTTCAACAAATTTTTAATATTAGTAACATTAATATTTTTACGTCTCAGGCCTAGACTAAGTCATTTGTCCACACAATCTCTTTATTATAATTTACTGTTTGTTACTTTCCAAACTTTCTGCAAGACAGTATGATAATTGATACATGTGTATAGGTTGCATTATGATCAAGGCAAGGAAGCTAACAGTTACTTCTAGCTTATACTTATACTTAGAATCATTTTGAAAGAGTGTGATAGTTCAGTGTGTACATACACTATGTACTGATAAAATCAGGGGAATTGATGTTTCTGTTTCATTATTATTGCTTTGTGTGTGGAAGCTTCTGCCTCTTCTCCTTCAGCTGTTCATAAAGTACATAATAGGCTATGTACTTTATGTTATATTCACTCCCTGACTGTTCTGTAAAACACTAGAATTTGTTACTTCTCCCTAGCTTTATGCCCATTTATCAGCCTCCACATGTCCTTCTTCCCCACTACTTCCCAGGGAATTTTGTAGCAGTCTCATATGGAGAAAACACGCAGACTTTTTTCATGCTGTGTCTTAGTCTATTTAGCATGATTTCTTCCAGTTCCATTTGTGCCTTTGGGTCTGCTTTCATATGAATTTTAGTATTCTAGTTCTACGAAAGATGTTCTTAGTATTTTGATGATGACTATTAAACATGAACACTGGATGGATATTTTATAGCACTCTTCCAATATGTTCATGCTGTAGTGTTTTACTTGTAATTATAATTGAAGTTTCACAATTTTTATTTGCATGGATCTTTTAGCTCTTATTTATGCATTTCTTCTTTGGTGTCCCCCACACATACACTTTGTAGCTATTCTCATATAATTTGTTTCCGAAAGTGCAAGAGCTTGTGGTCTAGGGTCATCTGTGTCCTGCTGGGTCAGGTGGGGTCTATGAAGCAATAGTCCCCTTTGCTAGTGTGGTAGGATGTCTATAAAGTGCCACATATTGGAATATGCACATGTCTTTGACCTCTAGAGGTCAGTATAATTCATACAATAGCTGCCTTCATATGATGACATTATGCCACAGCAGAGTGGGCTCTGGAGGTTAGTGGGTGGGGCTATAGAAGTTTTTCCTCCAATGAAAGCTACTGTGCAAGCTCTAGGTGGATTCCCTAAATGATCTTCTTGCCAATGACAACAGTGGAACTTTCCAGTAGCTGAGATTGGCAGAGTCTGTGCTAATGAGCTTGGCTGAGACTCTTCCACCTCTGTTTTCCTCTGAAGAGTGTCTCCCTTCCTCACTGGGTAGTCAGGGCTGCAGGTGCTGGCTCCTCTGCTCATATTCCATTTTGCAGTCTTAGGTTTCCAAAGATTCCAGTTTCTGCCTGGATGAATTTCATAGCTCTCTGACAATTGCTTACCACAAAGTGCATCTAGCATCTTTTGTTCTGGTTCCCTTTGGGAAGAGGAGACAGACTCTGTGTTCCTCTGTTTAGGCACTATTAAGTCCCTGGCCACATAATCTAATTTTTCTTCTCACCAAAAAATGGAGGAGATGGTACTTTCTATACATAGCACATCACTTTACTTGGCCCTTATGTTTTATCATGATGAAAAGAATATTTTTTACCCATAAGTTGATGCTAGGTACTACCATCCTTAAAGGAACATTTATTAAAAGACTTTTTCTGCTGTCTAGATATGGTGCCATAGGCCTGAGATCTCAGTACTTTAAGCCAAGGCAAGAGGATCTCAAGTATGTGGTCATCTTGAGTTATACAATGACAACTTCTCTCAAAAAGAGTGAAACAATAATTTTATGCTCGCTTATTCTTCACCTGTCAATATATGGTTAAGAGCAAGAAAATCTAATGGATTATTATGTGGAATGATTTTGTCCCAGTGTTTCAAATATTAATCTACTAAAAAACACCATCTTCTTGTATCATAGACAAAGCTCGCGTGGAGGGTCCAACCTTCTCTAGTGCAAAGGGTTATCTGACCACTGGCCAGGAAGAACTGATCCTTGGGCAGGAAGAACTGATCCTCCTGCAGGAGAAAGTCAAGAGTGGGAAAATGTCTGTGGATGAAGCGCTAGAGAAATTTAAACGTTGGCAGATGGGAAAGAGTAGTCTAGAAATGATTCAACAGGTAATATGATCTTCTGGAACATTCCTTTACATATGGTTCTCCCAAGACTCTTTAAATGTTTAGTCTTCATAAGACATATAGAAAAATATATATTTTTTCTAGCCTCTAAAAAGATGTTTGCAACAAGCAACTGAATGCTTGAAAACAATATCCAAACTCTTCACAGGTAAGTTCAATTATGTGAATTCAATCTTGGAACACATACATCAAAAAACTACTTATAATCCCTGTCCTGGGTACAGAGAATTTTGTTTTATCTTATTGTTGAATTAAGATGAAGCTTCCTCAGAGTAACAGGTGCTCAGCATGCTATAACCTATAACAGAGGCTGTGTTTAAAGACACAAAAATAACTGATGTCACATCAAGCATTTATTCCTAAGTATGATTAATTTTAACTTTTTTTTTCCTTATACAGTGTTACCTATGCAACCTTGGCTGCATTCAGTAAGAAAATCCACTCCATATTTTACTTACCTCATAGGTTTTCCTACTCCCAGAATATTTTAAGATTCTATTCTCTCCGTGGCAGTTAGCCTTCCTGCCTCAGAACCCAGTTTTCATGTAGCTGCATCATTAAACATATTTAATAACCCAAGTTAGGACAAAATACAGGGAGCTAATATTAGCTGAATATTCTACCTCTATCAAGAGACCATTTTTATTTTAAAAGACAATGTAATTTTTAACAATAGAAAAATGAGTCACTATTATGAAATTTCAAACAATATGGCATATTGGCCAAAGTAGTGTAGGCGAGGGGACTTTCCAAACACATCTGAGATCATAGCTTGTCAGAAACTACCTACCTAGAAAGGTAGATTTGGTTGCCAGGCCATGGCTAAAAATGGTCCAGGTTTCACAATACTAAACAAAGAGGATTATTTTTCCAAATAAACACTAAAGAAAGTGGAGGGTGGGGTTCTACACTTGTGCATTGCTTACAAGAAGAAGGACAACATTGTTTCTCCATCCTTACCAATACCATCACCTTCATAGTCCAAAAATGGAATAAAATATGTTCAATTACATGCCCGTGCATTTTTTTGCATATACTACATATACTTTATCCTTCTCAATCCTTTAGAAAATAAAGATTTCAATTTGGTTTAGTGTAATATAACTTCTTAGAAATTACTTCCCTTATAACTTCTTGAAACACTTAGTGCTTCTATTTTATTTGTATGGTTTTTATCCATAACGAAGTATTTCAGACATGAGCACACAGTCCCACACACTTCATATTCTTTTGAGTATTCCTCTGCTGGCTGCATATTCATCTATATCCTGAAAGTTATTTTTTCAGCAGTTATTGTGACATGGTATGGCTGGTGGAGGATTGTTCTGAAGAAAATGATTGATTTTCATGTATGTAGCCAAAGAATTGAAGAGCAAGGAAGAGTCACGGGCACGTAGACTCCCCAACCCTCAAGATGAGGTGGTGAGAAAACTAAAGTCCTTGCCTGTCACCCCCCCATTGGCATGCCCAAGGCACCTGACTCCACTCAGAGGGTAACATCTGCGAAGCCATGAAAATAACCCCCAAGAAAGAAGTCTTCCTGAAGACAAAAAAAATGCTCTTAAGTTTTCTTAAGAAATTTATGGAGTGTGAATGTGCTTTTTGTTTCTGCTAAAACGATTAGATGTGCTGAGCAGAATATGTGGAAAACAAAGATCACAAATATTCTGAGAAAAGTAATTTAGTTTCATAGTATTTTCCCCTGGGTCCTCAGTATTTATATAAATAGACTACCAAGAAAGACTATATCTCATGGAGACTGTGGATGGGCTCAGGAAGCATCCAGGTACAGTATCCAGGTGTAGCTCTTCACTGAATGGAGACACACAAGTGTCATCATGCTGCTAAGCTCTTCTTCCAAGCCTAACTTATAGCTGTGATTAGATAAATTACTTAGCCTCCCTTCACCTCAGCTTCCATGTCTGTGCAATGGGATGCTTCCATTTAATATCTTCTTCATGAGAAATAAAATTATGTACAAAGTACTAAAGCTATTTTAGACATGTTAAGAAGCAACTCATTACTAAGTGGTAGTTTGGACACTAGTTATAGTAATAAATGCTTTCATTTTGATCCAAAAATTTAAATCTTGGCTTCTGTGTTCTGTGGTGATAAGTTATATATTTATTAAAATGTGGAATATCAAGAGATCCACCCACAGTCCAACTAGGTAGAAGTAGAACATACCATTAGTCCCATCCACCACTTGGAAGGCAGAGATCATTCTGGATCTCAGGGAGTTCAAGGGACAACAGAATAGTGGTAACTCACACTTTCTCCCAGCACCAGGATCCAAAGGATCTCTGTGAGTGTAAGGCCAAACAGCCAGGCAGGGATGGTACATACCTTTAATCCCAGCACAGGGAAAAATGACAATGGTGACCTACTCTTTTAATCCCATAACTCCAGAGACAGAGATCTTTCTGTGTTTCTGTGAGATCAAGGCTAACTACCAAATTGTAGTAGCTCATGCCTTTAATCTGAACCTGAATGGGATACAGCTGTGTGAAGAAGGTATTAAAGGCAGGCATAGGAAAACAGATGGGGTTTTAGAAGTGACCAGGAGCAGGCTGAGGAAGCTGGAAGATAGCTGGGTGAGATTTGACTGTGGTGTTTCTCCTTGATATTTCAGCCTTTCCTGATATCTGGCTCTGAGTTTCTTTTAATATAACTAGAATTTAATAAACTAGAATTTATTATTATAGTAATCAATGCTTTTATTTTGACCTAAGATTTTAGATCTTAATTTCGGTGTTCTGTGCTTTCATTAAGGAAAAGATTCGCCAATTGCGAGACAGCATCATTGGAAACAGGCCAGAAGATGAAAATGCCTATGGTGAGAAAAGTTGCCTGCTACTCACAAATGATAATGTGATTGGGTATAAAATGTAGAAACTATGATCTAGACAGATTTCAGTTGAAATCCACACATTTCCTCATTTCCTACTTTCTGACTAGAGATTCAGTCTCTCCAATTCATTATCTGCAAATTGAGATTATTCACATATTCACCCAAAGGTGCTCTACTGACCCACACTGACCAACCAAAGCTCATTACTTCCATTTGATTTCTATAGGACTTAAAAATAAGATTATTCTGTTATAGTGTATTTTTATTGGCCATTATATGGAGTATCAAACAGGTAGGTCATTCCTCAAACAGTCAAGTCTCACAACTGTCCACATGTGGATTGTTTTCAATTATCTGTCTCAGGTTGGCCTTTCCTTATAACACATGTTTCCTGGCAGTGCTGGTTTCCATGGCTGATAGTTAACCACTGGCCTGACAACAGGAAAATAACTGTGGCTAAAGACCAATGCTATCAAGATGGTAAATCTTCTCCAAAAATGAATAATAAATTCAAAATTTGAAAGAAAGTTATATTATCACTATGTGACCACTCTTTTAGCAAGTTTCTCTTCTTACATAGAAAATTAAAAACTACCACTAAGAAAAAGCACTTTAAAAAACCCATCTACTCACTGGATATATATATTACATAGCTTTCAGGTTGTACATCATGTAGAGATTCACATTGTGAAATTTATTCTTCTTCTGTTATTATGTTGGTAACTATTTTCTGAGAGGGAATTCTTTTTTTTAATGTGAATAAAGTCTCATTTTTTTATCCATGTATCCCCTTGTTCAAACTCCCTTCCCCCTCCCGCCCCTCCCAGTTGCTCTCTCTTCTCCCCATCACTTTATCTCCTCCCCAGCAAGGGCAGGAGGTCCCAAGGTTCCAAGGTAGTTTAGTTCAGCATCCACTCCAAGCAAATCTGCTTTCCTCACCCCAACATCAAGACTGGGTCAAGTGTTCCTCTGGAGGAAATGGGCTCCAAGGTGCCAGTCCAAGGTGATACCTGGGTTTGTGATACCTTGCTCAGGAGGATATTCTACAAATTCATCCATTTGCCTGCAAATTTTAGGATATCATTTTTTCTTACTGCTGAGTAAGTACTTTATTGTGTAGACGTACCACAGTTTGTTAATCCATTTTTCAGTTGAGGGACATCTTGGTTGTTTCCAGGTTCTTGCTATTATGAATTATGCTGCTATGAACATAGTTGAGCTAATGCCTTTGGAGTGCGAATGTGCATCTTTAGGGTATATGCCCAGTAGTGGTATTGCTGGATCCTTGGGCAGATTGATTCCCAGTTTGCTAAGAAGCCTCCATACTGCATTCCAGAGTGGCTGAACAAGCTTACACTCCCACCAACAATGGAGAAGTGTTCCCCTTGCTCCGCAACCTCTCCAGCATAGGCTGTCCTCTGTGTCTTTTATCTTAGCCAATCTGACAGGTGTAAGGTGGCATCTCAAAGTTGTTTTGATTTGCATTTCTCTGATGGCTAAAGATATCAAGCACTTTTTCAGGTGCCTTTCAGCCATTCGTAATTCTTCTGCTGAGAATTCCCTTTTTAGTTCTGAACCCCATTTTTTGATTGGGTTATTCAAGGTTTTGGACTCTAGTTTTTTGAGTTCTCTATATATTTTAGAGATCAGTCCTCTATCACTTGTAGGGTTGGTGAAAATCTTTTTCCATTCTGTAGGCTGTCATTTTGTCTTATTGACTGTGTCCTTGGCTTTACAGAAGCTTCTCAGTTTCAGGAGATCCCACTTATTGATTGTTGTTCTTAGTGTCTGTGCTACTGGTGTTGTATTTAGGAAGTTGTCACCTGTGCCAGTGCATTGGAGGGTATTTCCCACTTTCTTTTCTATCAAGTTTAATGTGGCTGGGTTTATGTTGAGGTCTTTGCCAGAGAGAATTCTTTAAGCTTTCCTATATATTTGTTCTAACCTATAAATATACTTTGTAAAATAATTAACATCATAAGCAAAGATTGATTTACACATGGCTGAGGTCTACAAACTTGCATTATTATGTAAAAGTTATTAAAATTACCATTTTAACAACTAATAAGATTACAAATTCTATAAATAATCTTACTAAAATATTATGTAAATATTATATCTAAAGAGCACATAATAAATACTAATGCTTCTTACAATAGTCATAGTAGATAAACTTTGTTCATAATCTGTAAGTAAATAACATTTGAGAAATTATAAAAAATACCCACACAGATTAGAATCTAGCACACACTTTTATTTGAATTAAAAAAGTAGTTCCAGTTTTTGTTTTTTTTTTTTTAACAACAAATCAGTTCTCCTTTTAGCCACCGTGAACTAGCAGCATCAGGAATGCACTCCCATTTCATAAAATACTAATAATATCAAAGACAAGCAAGTGACTTTGAGAAGTGAGTAAGCAGGTGAAGCCTGTAATGTCAGAGGCAGGCAAGACTCATGCAGTGAATTTAACCATTGCCCACCTGTCTGCCAAAGGAGTATTTACTTACTGTGAGGAAGCAAGTCTGTCCTGAGACCGGGAAGGAGGAGATCATAGCTGAAGCTACTGAAACTGCTGGGTGTGCACTGAACTGAGGATCACACAGAAGGAATTTACTCTGTGACTGAAATATTAACTGAGTGTGTGTGTGTGTGTGTGTGTGTGTGTGTGTGTGTGTGTGTGTGTGCAAGGAGCACAAGCTAGTCAGGCTTTACAAAACACTGAGATTTCTGTTGGTGAATATTGAAAAACAACAATCAAACTTATAGATGTTCCTTTCAGAAATTAAACTACCTAATAAAACAAGATGATGCACACACCCCACAGTATACAAGAGATATAATACTCAATATTCCAGCCAAAATGTGATTTACATAAAAATAAACAGGAATCCATAGTGAAGAAGAATAATGTATCAATCGTAAGTTAGTCCTCTGTTGACCTTTGTAGGAAAAGACATTAAACATTAAAATCTCTTTTAAGCATTTTGAACTCACACAAACAACAGCTTTAAGTGGAGATAATTACAAAATATCATGAGAAAATTTGAAAGTAATTGAAATGACCAAGTGGAAATTATAGAAAACAACATTAAAATAGAAGAAGCATTTTATAGATAAAATCAGCATACTACATATAGCTAACTAGTACTAAACATGAAGATGGATTAGTACAGTTTTCCCAACATTAGAAAAAAATGAATGACTTGTAGAGGAAAGCTTTAGGATACTCACTAGTGTTGTGTCAGAATAGAGTTAAAGACTGCCTGGTAATATCTTCACAGAGCTACAATTAAAAGAAAAAAACACATTCAGAGAAAATAGCCTTGAAACTTTTGCTAAAATAATGATGCTTTTAGAAAAATGTAACTAGAGGATTTGTAGGAAAATGCAAGGTAATAAACATTAAAGAATTTCATATAGTTAGAAAGAAATAGTAGCAGAAACAAATTCAGATCTACATTGAGAAGATAAAAAAAACTTGAAATATATAAATGAGGTATCTATAGGTATGTTTTGTTTTCTGTGCTTTGGTAAATTTTTATGATTAAAAGGTTTATTGTTCAGTTGAAAGCACAATGAACAATTTATGAGTCAGATTGCAGATTGCCATGAAGGAAGGGTGTATGGAACAACCTGAAAAGGATAAAATTTGCAAACAAATAAAAGTTGTTCTGCTCTGCCAGGTTAAGTGTTTAAGGCACTCGAAGCCATCTTTGGGTTTCTGCATAGACAAGTTACAGAAGCAAAGAAAAGAGCTAATCATGTCATAGCAAGTAGAGAGTCATGTGTCTACATTTTTGAATGGGGATCACTGAGTCAGGGGTACAGAAAGCTTATCTTCCAGGGACAAGAAGCAGAGTAAAATGGCTGGTGTTTACTGAAATAGATGTCTAGGATAAAATGGAGCTTTGAAAACCAGAACAAAGTCTTAATGACTGGGAGATATACTTATCAGATAAGTGGGCCAGAGCCAGTTATAGGCTAGAATATGTGAAGGAAAATGATATTTAAACAATACCACATAGAGCAGAGGCTGCAGTTAACTGGAATTGAATAACATTGTGCACATGATAAAATGCAAGATGTAGAATGTGAAGACTCAATTAAAAAACAAGAAGGTAAAATCAGAAGTATGAAGAAAAGTATAAGGCAGAAACAGGAAGGAGAGCTTTATTATCTCAAATTAATTTGAGAAATTGAACTTGTTTATTTTATTAATTTAAAAATAAAAATGAGGAACTAGAGAGATGGCTGAACAATAAAGAAAATCTGCAAGCCCACATGGCTTCCCAGCACCAACATGGTTGCTCACAACCATCTCTAGAAGGGCTTTATATCCCTTTTTAGGCTGTATGAGAACTGTATGCATTTATTACACATGCAGGAAAAACACACATAAAATAACAAAAAAGTAAACCTAGAAAATTTATTACAGTGTTAAAAAGTTCTGAAGAATAAATCATGAAAATTGCAAAATTGATATATACATGCAATAGATAAGCAAAATTGCAAGAAAACAAAATTGTAGTGGTAGTAATTGTGTTCAATGTAAATTGATTAAGCACTTAATTTTAAAATATGTTTTTATGCTGCACAAAAGGAATATCTAAACTTAGGCAGTCTTCAAAACATGTATTTTAAATAAAAAACAGATATTTAGAAAATGAAGGTCTACCACCATGCCAGCACAAGAAGGCTGTGATAGCCATGTTGATATAAGATAAGATAATCTGTAGATAAAACCCATGGCAGGAAAAAAAAGAATACATTATATGGGAATAACATCCAGTAGGATGACGTAAGAGTCTAGGTATTTCTGTCTTTTATGTTTTATGTATGCTTATAAGTTTTATCACAGCCAACAAAGCAAAATTTAGCAATACTCAGAAATGTCCTCACATTTTTCTTTGAAGTTAGATGACCATATGACAGAAGTCAATAAAGATACAGGAAACTGAATCACAACTAATTCAACCAATTTGACATTTACTGAATAAGGCATAGAAATATTAAGCTCACATACCTGTGTTGGATGTGCTTGGATGGCTGTTATGATAGAGCACATGCTGAATCATCAAAAAGCTCCAATACCTTCCAGAAGAGCAAAAGTTTAAGAGACTGTTCTCCAAGTGTTGCAGATTAATTCCAAAATTTAAGAATTAAATACAAAATGAATCCTTGTATTGAAAAATAAATCATTAAAAATATTTTGAAATGAAAGCTATTGTGAACAGAATACCAAAACTTGTAGTATGAAAAAAATGCAGCTAACAGTTAAATTAGAGGAAAATTTATGACCTAAAAGTGAAAAGAGTATATTTATTTCTATGTGAAATAAATTGAAAAAAGAAATTGTTAATATTTTTATATTTAATAAATAAGAATTGAGTAGGGCACCAGAAGAAGAGAAAATATAAACTGAGTTAAATTAACTGAGTGAGGTTATGTAGAATTGTCAGAAAAAAATATAAATAGAAAAACCAGTGCATTCTGAAGTTTGTAGTGTACAAAAGCAATGGTAGGCCATGTTCATTGCCATGATGATAGTGGACTGAACCTCTGAACTGGTGCTGAAGAGCCTAATCTAAAATGGGAACATATCACAACCTTGATCAAGAGCCTCAGAGAGTTTGTGACTGAAAAATAGGCTCTACGCCGTCAAAGCCGAAGCTAGATGGACTTCAGCAGCCATGGCATAAGACAGGTTCAGGTGTCAATAAAGTTCCTCAGAATCATAACATCAAGCCACACTGAACAGCATCATCCAAAAGGCTATGTGAACAGCTATTATCATTCTACTTCAGAGTTGAGACTACATTTTGCTTTCCACCCAAGAGTGACAGACAACAGTTTTTTGAAAGCTTGCATATCGTTTTCTGGTACCATGAAAGCTAGTCCCCAGGAAGAAAGTTTTCAGTTCTGACCCATCTCCAGTGCTCTTGCTTCTGTGACTAAAGTGCATGGCTTTCTCAACAACAGGGACTCATCTATACTTAGGAGGCAACTATAGACAACAACCGTAGTCTATAATGTTCTTGGATGTTGTTGTTTATTGGATTATTGGGAATGTTCCTCTTTTCTTTTCTGTGGCAACTACTGATTTACTGTCTTGCCCATGGATGATTACTTACCAGTTTTCCTGTATTTATTTATTCTTCACATAAAATTTGTTATTTCCTTTGTTCTCGTGGTTAATTCGTCTGATTTTTCCTGTATATTTTTTGCCTTTGACATATTGTCTGCTTCCCTGCTTTGTTGAAATAAATTGTTTACTTTGTAAATATCTTGAACTGCACTATGTCTCCATCAATTTTAAGATAAAAATTATTCTGGATGCAAAAAAGAAAAGAAGGCTTCCAGCAGACTATTCTAAGTATAGAATGTAGAACAGAATGTACATGATTGTTGATGGAAGGTCAAAGTGTGGAATGATTGTGAAAAGGTCAGATAGTTGCTTAGGTCTGTCTGGTGATTTCAACCCAGAATATTTTAATTATGTAAGTGAAACCTTGTATCCACCAAAATACCAGCTCATGAAGTCTATGGACATTTGATTAATCATAGCTAGAAACAATCAGAATGTCAAGCAGGAACATATGTAATTACATTGTGCCTGTGTGGAAGTTAGTCTTATGTCAACTTGACACACAAAATAGAGGTATTTGAAAGGAGGAAACATTAATTGAGAAAATGCCTCCATAATATTCAGCTATAAGCCATTTTCTTAAATAGTTATTGATGGGGGAGGGCCTTGATCATTGTGGGTAGTTCCATCCCTGAGCTGGTGGTCCTGGGTTCTATAAGAAAGCAGAGTGAGCCAGCCAGTAAGCAGCTCCTGGTGCATCAGCTCCTGCATCTAAGATCCTTCCCTATTTGAGTTCCTGTTCTGATTTTCTTCAGTGATGGAGTATGATGAGGAAGTATAAGCCAAATAAACCCTTTTCTCCCAACTTGCTTTTTTGGTCCTGATGTTTCATGACAGCAATAGAACTACTAACTAAAACAGCCTGTATTTATACTGTGATACTACCTAAAGAGTAAAAATAAAAGTTTCTACAATGCAAAGTATTTTAAAAAAAATTCCAGCCAGGTTGCTGAGTGAAAGATACCAAATACAAAGCAGAACATGCTGTAAGATTCAATTTATCTGTTGTCTTAGGGTTTCTATGGCTGTGAAGAGACACCATGACCATGGCAACCCCTATAAAAGAAAACATTTAATTAGGATTGACTTAAAGTTCAGAGGTTTATACCATTATTGTCATGGCAGAAGGCATGACAGCATGCAGGTAGACATGGTGCTGGAGAGGCAGTTGAGAACTCTATATTTGAATATATAGGCAGCAGGAAGGGAGAGTGAGTGAGCCACCAGGGCCTGGCTTGAGCTTCTGAACACTCAAAGCCTAACATAGTTTGTCCAACAAGGCCACACCTCCAATAATGCCACTCCTTATGAGTGTGCAGGGGGCATTCTCATTCAAACAACCACAGCTGGCTTTCTAGACTAAAATAATATAATTAACACTGATCTGTAGATGTAGATGTAGATCAGCTGAGGCTTGAGAAATAATGCTCTGATGAGGATTCATAGGGAATTCTGAGTATGTATCCTGTGGCAAGGAAACCTCTCCAACCAGTAGGCACATAGTTAATGGATTTGTTTTAAAAATCATCATCTTGTACACTTCAAAATGTTAAAACTTTATAATCTACAATAATTTCTGAAAAACTTAGATTTCTAAAGTGAATGCAGTATTTCAGACTAAAGGATTATCAATGCACAGAAGCAGTGTTTGGGTAGCCAACAAACAAGCTTCAGACCATAACACCTCTGGACAAGTCAAAAAAGACAGAAGTAATGAAGCTTGGGTTTGCACATTTTCAGAGGAAGGATTAGTATTTTCAGTTTATGTTGTAAATTTCAGTCACTTTAGAAGCACAAACTCATCAACCAATAAAAGTATCTCTTGGTATAAATATTAAACAAACCTCACAGAATCTGTTTTTGTCTTGTAGATAAACTCACCATTGTTCACCATCCAAGTGGTAAGTGTTATGTATTGAATGAAGGATTAAAACTATAACAAAGTACACATTAAATGTTTATAATTGGTGTAAACTTGGTGGTTTTATGTTGGTGTATGATTTTGCATAGATTGCATGTTTATGTGCAAAGCCTTCAGACATCAAATATTAAAGTGTGGTGCTTTTCCAGCAGTAAGGGTGCCCCTTCCTAATAGAGAAAAGAGACTTTGTGATTTGACTAATTGTGTCTTTTGGCCCTAATGTACGCTCTTGGTCTTTATGTTTTTTATTTTTAATTAGCATACAAAGTGTTAGATACCATCATGGCATTTTCAAACATGATCATTCTCCTCTCTTTTGCCCTACCATACCATCCCTTCATCTATACTGCTACCCTCATAGCCTCCTTTCCATTTTCATAGCATATTTTTTTATTTCTCTCTCTCCCTATCTCAACACATTTTTTTCCCTCTCATGGTCCTTTCTCTCATCCCCCAATCTGTATGTATACACATAGAAACCTTATGAGCCAGGGTCAACATATTAAAGGGAGCACACGCTGTTTTCTCTTTGGTTCCTGGGGGTGGGGGAGTTTTTTAATACAGAGTCTTTTACTTCTTTTGCTATGTTTATTTCTACCTATGGGTTTGGTTACTTTGGTTTGGGGTGGTTTTTTGAGACATTGTGAATAAAATGTTTCCTTCAAATTTATTTCTTAGAAAGTTTGCCATTGATATGAATATGAAAAATGATGGGTTCTGTTCCTTTTGAATCCTGTAACATTGTGCCATGTGTTTGTTAGATCTCAGAACATTCTGGTATAGTTTATAGGGTCTTTTCATTTAAGAATCATGTTGTGAATAGGAATAATTTAACTTCTTTTCCTATTTTTAATCATTTTATGTCTTTATCCGGTCTAGTTGGTAAAGCACTTTGAGCACTATATTAGAAGATAGTGAAATGATCCCCCAGATTTTAGAAAAAAAAATCTAATTGTTCATATTTAGTATAATATTGGCTATAGCTTTGTCTTTATTAATTCAAAGTATGTTCTTTGTATTTCCAGTTCCTCTAGGACTGATATTATGTGAACATTGTAAAATGCTTTTTCTGCATTAAAAGTGTGTGACTTCTTTCTTCAATGTATATGCTTAGTTATTTGCATATGAGCAACCAGACTTGGTCATGGTGTCTGATCTTCTTAATATGTTCTTCATATTAATAGTTGTTAAGAGTTTTCCAAAGATATTCATCAAGGAAATTAATCTGAAGCTCTATTTTTCATCATGTTGTATCCTGTTCTGGCATTAGAGTTATACTGGCTTAATAGAGGGAGTATGAAAGTCTGCCTTCCCTTTGTATTTCTTGCAACATTTTGAGAAATTGTTGTTCTTAGATCCTCCTGAAAAGTTTGGCTGAATTAATCAGTGAATATTTTAGGTCCTGGGCTTTTTTTTTTTTTTTTTTTTTTTTGGTAGAGAATTTTCTCAACCTTGTTCATCTTTTTCCAGAACCAACTCTTTTCTTTATTCTGCATATTATCCCTTTAGTCCCTGTATTGTTAACTTTTGCTCTAATCTTTATTTTTGCCACCTATTGGGTTTAGGTTTGGTTTGTTGTTCGAGAGTCTTCTGGTACCCCATTAGGCTATTTGGGGTTTCTCTTATTTATTACTGTTAAAGCTCATGGCTATAAACTTTCCTTGAGGGCTGCCTTAGCTGAATCCAAAGGATCTAATAGGGTACGTTATTATCTTTTATTTTTATTTCTGGGCTTTAAAAAAATATTCCCCCTTGACCTCTTAATGCCCCACTACGCATCCCAAAAGATATCATTTACTCTCCGTTTGTGTCATTTCTGAGGTTTCTCTTGCAATTTGTTTAAATTTTTATTTCCTTGTGGTCTGATAAATATAAGAGGTATATTTTTTTGTATTTAATAAATATTACTTTGTGTCATATAATGTAACCTGTGGTGGAATGTTTTCTGTATGATGTAAATAAAGAACTGTTGGCCCATGCACAGCACCATAGAAGTGGGTGGAGAATTAGAGGCAGCCAGGTAGAAGGAGGGTGGAGTTAAGGCAGTCTCCATCCAGCTGCCCCCGAAGAAGCAGCATGTAAGAATCCAGGTGAGCCACGGGCTATGGTCCACGTGGTGGAAAGATAAATGGGTTGAATTAAGATGAAAGAGCTAGATAGTAATGTGCTTAAGATATGGGCCAAATAGTATTAAGTTAATATAAGCGTGTGATTCATATCATTGGGGTACAAAAGCTGCGGGTGCGAACCAGGTTCCAACCGCGCGCCAGTCACAAACCTCCCCGCCCCAAAACGGCCCCGGGAAAAACCTACTACAACAGTAACCAGTATAAAAATTTGTATAAATATTAAAATGGAGTAGTGAAGTCTCCTGCTAGTATTGTACCTATGTTATCTTTTATGTCTTAGTGTTGTATAGCACACCAATATGCAGCGCATATATATTTACAATAGCTGTTTACTTAGTGAATGTTTCCTTAGTTAATATGGAAGCCCCTCTTTATCCTGACTAGTTTTGCTCAGATTTCTTCTTTAGCAAGCATAATAATTGCTAATTGTGATAAGTTTCCATGCTGGTCTAACCCCAAGTTCAGGACCAGCAGTCCCAAATAATCACACAAAGTCTTATATTAATTGCATGCTGTTTGGCCTATGGCTCAGGAATATTGCTAACTCTTACACTAACCCATGATTAGCCAAGTGGCTTAGTACCTTTTCTTACAGCATTTTCATCTTCTTTCCTCTGCATCTGCTTGGTATCTCTACTCTACTCTTCTTCCTCCCAGAATTTTCTTAGTCTGGTAGCCCTGCTCATGCTTCCTGTCTGCCTTCTGGTCAATTAGCCTCTTATTAAATGAATAGGAGGGACAAGTATTTACAAAGCACAAGAGCATAATCTCACAGCAGTTAACCTTGCTTATTATGACCTCCGTTTCATTGGTAGGTTGATTCTCATCCTTTCACACACAGTCTTTGGATGCCTTTGCTAGCTAAGTACACATTTGGAAACAACAGATAATTGAATCTTATTTTTAAATCCAGTCAGTTAGCTAGAAAATTGAAAGCATTTTTCATTTAAAGTCATTGTTGAAAGGGCCTTGCTATTTCTTGTTCTTTTGGTTGGCTAGATTAAAGTCTTTTTTTTACTCCTATTGTATGAGTATTGGAAGTCTGCTGGTTAGCCATGTTGGACAGTATTGATCTCTTACCACCACATCTGTGTGTTCTTCTCATGGCATGACCTCTTTCATGTCTTCTCATGAACGAATCAGTATCAGTTGTCTCAGATGTACAATGTAAGTGAGAAATGTACTTGAGAATTTTGTTATAAAATATGTAATGACTTACAGAGCTACATTCTGATAGTTGATAAGTAGAAGCCATTGATAGGGGAAATTAAATTTATGCGACACTCAAGAGAGTAATTCATATGAATATGGTAAGAAGATGAATATATGACAAATGTTAGAAGGAGAAAGAAGAGTTAGAAACCAGATAGAGACCTATTTAACAACCAGCCTAAACCTGAAACTCTCTCTCTGTGTGTGTGTGTGTGTGTGTGTGTGTGAGAGAGAGAGAGAGACAGAGAGACAGAGAGACAGAGACAGAGACAGAGACAGAGAGAGAGAAGCCATAGGACTACACTGTGTGGCTGGGCTGGAAATGAGGGTCTCATGGTAACATTTAGGGGAGCAGCATAAGTTATCAGTGGGGAGCCTATAAAACTGTGCTTTGCAACTGACCAAATCTTGCAAATGCTGGAAAAAAATAAAGGGTTTAATGAAATAAAGGTTGTTAATACTAGGATTTGAAAGATTATTTCTAAACAAAACTGATTCCTCAATACACTACTTGAGTGAGTCTTTATGAATGTAATGTCTAATTCATCAAGTATACTTATAATATGCCTTTATTATTCATTTAACAATTTTTCTATTTACTCATCTCATGCTTCATATCACTTTTATTGATGAATAAATAAATTATTATATGTTATTAATTGAAAAAATAGTAAATGTCTGTATTTATAGGTAATACTGCCCACAATGACAATACATTGTACAGTAGTCCCTTCAACAATAAGGTAGGTTGTATTCATTTTAATTTTTTTAGTATAAAGAGAGACTTTCTCTGCTGAGGAACATAAAAATTTTCCATCTTGTCTATTTCTTGAGGAAATATGAATCAGAAAAGTTAGATTAGCATTAGTGTTTAAAATCCATGACTAATATTAGGCAGTGGTGGTTCAAACCTTTAATCCCAGCACTGGGAGGCAGAGGCAGGAATATCTCTGTGAGTATGAGGCCAGCCTGGTCTACAAAGCTATTTCCAGGACAGCACAGAAAAAATCTGTCTCAAAAAATCCATGAATAATAACTTAAGAAAATTTATTTTTAAAAAAAATAAAGATAGAACTCTTAGGTGGAAAAAAAACAATATGGCTGCATTCAGTGTGTCTATGAAAAATAAATGTTATAGGAATTATGAGTAGATCAGTTGTAACAGTATAAAAGAAATGAGAATTTTATTTACTAAGTATAGTCCTTATGACGATGTATAGGAAATACAAACCCCCCAAATTTTTGATTTTGCAAATATGCAGCACTTCACATCAGAGATAAGAAATTGCTAACAGCATAAAATCATTAAGCCAGGAGAGCAAAATAGAAAATTAAGGCATTATAGTGTCCTGACCACAAGTTCTTTATGAAAACCACATTATTTCAACAATATATCCATTCATGTAACATGGGAAATGTGTGCTGTTATCAACAGTAATGTTGTCTTGGAATTTTTGCTAAAATACAGGAGTAAAAGTCTTTGGTAAACTTCTTAATGAAATCATTTTAATTTTGCAAAGTTGTAGTAACCCTTCCAGCTCCCTTGTTTGATATAAGTAATATGTTATCATAAAAAAGTACTCATACTTTAAAAATAAATGAGTGTACCACAGGCTCTTTACTCATAGGAGTGGAGAATTGGAGACTGCACTGAAACATAAGAGTTTATAAAAATATTTTGTTACCAGTTGGTGGTGCTGCCTACCTTTAATTTCATTACCTAGAAGGCAGAAGCAGGTGAATTTATATGAGTTTGAGGCTAGCCTAGTGTACAGAGCAAGATCCAGGATAGCCAAGGCTACACAGAGAAAACCTGCCTCAAAAAAAAAATGTTTTGTCAAAGAACGAAATCTCATTCAAAATCTGAAGGAAAAAAGATATATTCACACACACACACACACACACACACACATGTTAAGCTATACTTTTGTATTTTAAGTATACCTAAAATACAAAGTATATATGAAAGGGTTACTACAACTTTGCAAAATTAAAATGATTTCATTAAGAAGTTTACCAAAGACTTTTACTCGGGTATTTTAGCAAAAATTCCAATATATATACACTATTTGAAACCCATCCTAAAGACATAAAATAAATTTTGGATAAGTGTAAATTCCCACTGTTTTGCTGTTTACCCTAAAATTAAAGCAAACTTTGAGCCAGGCATGATGCATGAGCCTGTAATCCCAGCACTGGAGGGGCCAAGGAGTGGAGGGAGGGAGCTAGTGCATGGTCATTCTAGAAAACAGCAAGATCCTGCATCTGAAGAAATCAAACCCTAAGATTTTGGTGTAGCTGGGCTTTACTGTGACTGTTTTCTTTTAAGATAGAGGATTGTCTACAAGTTACTTTACAGAGCTGTTTCCCCAGAATTATGTTTCCTTGTTGAGCCATAAAATGGAAAAACTTTAGTTCTGTCTGTATCATGTTTTATTATTAATTTCTAGTCTCCTGCTCGACTCCAAGTTGAAAAGGAATTTGGTTTCTGCTGCAAGAAAGATCATTAAAGAAGGTAAAATAGTAGTTGTTTCTTAGGAAACCTAAACTGGGCATTTATAGATTTCATTCAATCATTTAAGAAATGGGAGTCTTTAAATATTTCATCGTCTTCTCTTGAAAGAATAAATGAATCTGTTTCCTTTGAGCTAAAGAAAAATGTTCCTTAGAAGGATTTACAGATGGAGTGACGTTTAAGCTAGGTAATAAATGTCTATTAATGATTCACCATCCACTGATCCATTTCCTGTGATCTTATTTTCAGATTATTATAATTAAACTCAAGAGTCAACAAACATTTTTGATATCTGGATGAAGCAAGCCTACTGGTGAAGCACCTGCTGTCTAGGACTGATCCACATGTAGAAGAACACAAAGCATGTTTTTGGAAACCAGGATGTTTCATCCCCACAATTTATTAGTACTATGTGGAGACTGATATCATTCTCTGAAAATCCATTCATTTTGCTACTGAAGCACCTAATTCCCATCTTGAAAATTACAGAAAAAAAAATAGCAAAATTAAGTGCAGTCTAGCAAATTTATGGAACCAAACTGTCTAGGTTATTCTTCCTACTCTTTGTCTCCTTCAAAAAAAACTTATATTTTCTCCTTAAATGGCATTCCACTGTTTGTCTTTCTCACATTTACAGCCAAAATGTTCTTGTTACATTGTGTTTCAAGATATCTTCTTTAATTTAGTGCCTATTTGCATGTACCTTTGGAATAAACTTTTATTTACATTTTCCTTCTATAATAATGTTTTCATTTTCAGTGCTAACCAAGTACTCTGCCACTAAGCCATATCTCCAGCCCTCCACATTGTTTTCTGAAGTCATATTAATGCTACCAGTTAATGGTGTGTACCCTGATACTTCAGAACATGCATGTACCACACATTCATCCTGTCCTCTTCTAGAAAGCCATTTTCTCATGCTTCCCTGTCCCTGAGTCCTTATTAAATGTCTGATTCTCAAATTAAAAAATATTTTTACAACTAGTTTTGCTTCTTATTAACAGCCAGAGACTTTGTACCTATTCTTCAAAAGTATTTCACCAGCTTAGACTGAAGTAGAAGTTTATCACACTCTGATCCTTGAGCAAAATGCTACCAGTAAATTGAATGTTTAAAACTCTTTCTGATTCTCTTAAAAAAAAAGTTTATTGTGTGGCTTAACTACTAAATTTTTCTGTTTGCCATCTTAGCTACCAAACAAACAAAAAAAACAAAATATGATTAATTTCAGTAGACAGAAATGGCATAATAAAACAAGTACAAATGATTATTTTTCTAGTTTCCAAATTGTAATAGGAATATCTATCTAATCCCATCAAAATCCCAACACAAGGTCTTTTACAGACCTTGAAAGAACAATATTCAATTTTATTTGGAATATTAGGAAAGCCAAGATTGCCAAAACAATCTTGCTCAACAAAAGAACCTCAGGAGGCATCACCATCCCCGACTTCAAATTATACTACAGAGCTACAGTATTAAAAACATCCTGATACTAGCATAAAAACAGACTTATGGATCAATGGAACCAAATTGAAGACCCAGACATTAACCCACACACCTATGAGCACCTGATTTTTGACAAAGAGGCCAAAAATATTCAATGGAAAAAAGATAATATCTTCAACAAATGGTGTTGACATAACTTAATGGTAGTGTGTAGAAAAATGCAAATAGATCCAATCCTGTCACCCTGCACAAAACTCACATCCAAGTGGATCAAAACCTCAACATAAAACCATCTACACTGAACTTGATAGAAAAGAAAGTGGGAAATACCCTCCAATGCATTGGCACAGGTGACCACTTCCTAAATATAACACCAGTAGCACAGACACTAAAAACAACAATGAATAATTGGGATCTCCTTATCTTCACCTAGACAGAGAGCTCAACACAGTGCTTAGTTGTGGATTTCTGCATCTACCTCCATTAGTTGCTGGATGAAGGTTCTATAATGACAATTAGGGTGGTCATCAATTTGTTTATAGGGAAAGGTCAGTTTAGTCACCCTCTCCACTGTTGCCTGGAGTTATAGCTGGGGTCATTTTTGTAGGTTTTTGGGTATTTTCCTAGCACCAGGTTTCTCTCTAACCTCACAATGGCTCACTCTATCAAGGTATCTATTTCATTGTTCTCCCTCTCTGTCCCTCTTCCAACTCAACCATCTCATTCCTTTATGTTGTTTATCCACCTCCCTGTAACCTCCCCCCATGATCCCAATTTACTCAGGAGATTTTCTCTATTTACCCTTTGAGGGGAGGGTCCATGGTTGTTTCTCTTAGGTTCTCCCTTATTACCTAGCTGCTCAGAGTTTGTGGAATGTAGCCTGGTTATTCTTTATTTTACCTTTAAATCCACTTATGAAAGATTACATGCCATGATTGTTTTTATGAGTCTGTGTTACCTCACTCAGGATAATTTTTTTTCTAGTTCTTTCCATTTGACTCCAAAATTCAGGATGTCATTTTATTGTACTACTGAGTAGTACTCTATTGTGTAAATGTAGCACATTTTGTAAACCCATTTTTCAGTTGAGGAGCATCAAAGTTGTTTCCAGGTTCTGGTTTTTATAAATAATGCTGCTATAAATATAGTTGCACAAATGTCCTTGGAGTAAGAATGTTCATCCTTTGGGTATATATATGTCCAAGCATAGATTGATACCCAGTATTCTGAGAAAGCACCATATTGATTTTATTTTATTGATTTCTTCCAATTTTTGTTCATTTGTTTTTCTATTTCCTTAAAAGTGTTTTTCATTTCTTCTTTAATTTTTATCTTTAAAGGCTTCTATAATCTTCATAAAGTTATATTTATAAAACTTTATATTTATAAAAATATCATTTTTCTCTGCTTCTATATTGGAATGTTCAGGTTATATAATTGTTATATTGCTGTTATATAACCACTAGGCTCTAGTGGTGTCATATTGTTCTTATGTTGTTGAATGAAGTTTAGTATTGATGTCTACCCATCTCTTCCTCCAATCGGTGCAGGTGTTGTCTGTTTCAGGGAGCTGCTTTTGGCCCAATGGATGCTCTTGTTGCAATTGAGCTCTTGGAAACATAGGAGCCAGTAGAGTCTGTGTCTCAGGGAGCAGTTGAGATCTGCACATAGGGGTCCTTCTTAATTACCTGCCACTGCAGCTATAATGGGATTGAAGGGCACAGTTTGTACTCTGCTATTCAGACCAGGAGGCTGGCCTGGATGGCCTGGATGACCAGCTTGAAGGAGTGAACCTTCTTGTAATGGGGCTCTCCAGAGGCTGTGTCCAAAGAATATTCTGAGATTGGGAAAATGGGTGGGTTTGGGGAATGGAGTGAGGCTTATGGGCTAGAGGTTCAATGAGGGATGTGTATAGTCAGGCTTGCATGCAGGGGTCCTGTTTGCTTACCTACATCTGGAGCTCTTAACTCGTCATTAGTGGACTTTAAACAAAAAGCAAAGAATACCCAAGCTGCAAACTACAACCACTGAACAGCTTGGGATCTGAAGGAACTTAAGAAGAGATATCCAGGGAGTCCCCTGTAAAGAGAAAATAGAGATCTCCTTAGCTAATGGGGAGCATAGGAGGCTGCAACCACGAAAAGGTAGGGAAAGAAATCACAAGAGAAGAGAGAGAAACAATAAGGAGAGAGAGAAAAAGAAGTGATGAAGATCTTAATAAAAGAAGCAAATATGGGGTTGTAAAAAATTTGGGTGCTAAGGAAACCTCCAAGAACTCACAGGATGCCCCTGGCTAGGTCTCCAACTAATAGTGAAGGTGTTACCTAAACAGGACTTCCCCCATAATCAAATGAATAACCACACTAAGTGCCATCACAGAACTTACATCCAACAATGAATGAAGGTAGAGGCAGGGATACATGGCTGAGCACAAGGCTGAGTCCCTGGTCCAGCTGATAGCAGGGGAGGAGACTCTATATGAGCAAGGGGATAGGGATTATGAGGAAAATTCTCACAGTGATGGCTGGCTAGATCTCTGTTAAGCTCACTGAATCAAGTACAGCCACCTGGGAACCATCTGGAAAAGGAACTAAGCCCTTCAAGGATAGGCAACTGTCCACTGACATGGGCAGTATGTGGAGCCTCGAGGAGAGGTTTCAGACTGTGTTTCTGTGCACCTTGGACTGACACCTTGGAGCCCATTTCCTTCAAGGGAATACCTAACCCAGTCTTGATATTAGAATGAGGAAATGGTACTTGCCTGGAGTGGATGCTGGGCTAATCCACCTTGGGACCTCTTGCCCTTTCTCGGGAGAGGAAGGGGGGAGGGGGAGGAGAGAGGCTGAAGATTGATCTGGAGGGGTTGGGAGGGGGAAGGGAGTTTGAACAAGAGGATACATGGATAAAAAATGAGACTTTATTCTATAAAAAAATTCAAAAAAGAAAAATAAAAGATGCGAGAGGTGGTTAGCAGAAGTGTACATGATCAAAGCACATTATGTACAGGTGTGAAAATATCTGACTACAAGCTGCAAGAAGACTCATCAATGTGATGTTACTGCACAAACATGAGGACCCGAGTTTCAGGTCCCAAAGGGAAAGGGAGGTATCATAGCGCTCAAAGGGAAAGCAGGGACAGGAGCAACCATGGTGAGCTCCCACTTTAGCAAGAGAACCTGTTCCAGAAAATAAGGAAGCAAACTACAGAGAATGATTACCTGAGATTGACTCTGGACTTCACACATACAGGTTCTGCTTACATACATACTCACACACATGCAATAAATAAATCAAATATAATAAAACCCATAACTTTAGACAATTATGCTGAGTTTTAACAAGAATCCTCTCAAAGCCTATTGTGATGGTTAATCTTTTCCTATTTTTCTTTCTTTTAATTGGTATAAAACATGTACTATTCAAGATGGATACCTCTTATAACTGCTCATGTGGATAGACACCAGTGTGGCCACCTCTGTGTCTACACACTGATCATTTCCATCATTCTAGAATCATATTTCATGCCCCCTTATTTGATACCCTTATCTAAGCTAAACATTATCTTTTATTTTTTAGTAAATTTGTTTAACAATTTCATATATGTATATAATGTGTTTTGCTTACACTTATTCTCAACCCTCTCCTATCTCTCTTCTCTCCTCCTTATAAATCCCTGTCTCACACCCATATGATTTTTTTTTGTTTTGTTACCCACTATCTTTAACCAGAGCCATCCTTGTGACCACAGGTTTAGAACTATTCTATAGATCCCAGTAGCCCTATTTGCAGGTGCACAGTTGAAGACTATTAATGCCCATTACCAAGAATCCTTCAGTAGCCAATAGCTCAGAAGAGAAGAGTATGTCCCCAAGAGCCTCTCCTGAATCCATGGCATGTCCATTCTTATAAAGGCTAGTATCTCACCACAGTTGCTGCGGAACCATAATTTCAACAACTGGCTGTGTCATGCTCAGAGGACAGAATTTTTACAATGCTTGTCCCTGTATTCTCACCCTTCAATTCTTTATGTTTTTTCTGCCATAATTTTCCCTGAGTTTTAAAAGGGATAGTATTAATGTCTTTTAGGGGGCTTATATGTCAATGTGATGGGTTGATACTTATCAGTTTGGCTTAAGAGATGCCTCAGGAATTAGTACATCTGTGGGAATGTCTGGGACCACAGTTCTACAGATGATCAGATCATTATGGCTCTGGCCTAATCTATGGTTTAATCCACTGAGCAGACTATCAACATGGGCTGTAGACTGTGAAATAAGGGACCTGGTTTTAGTGTGTTGCCGGGGACATTCATTTCAGGTAATCTGCTTTTTAGGTACCATGAGGCTAGTAACTTGCTTTTTTTCTAGTACATTCTTTCATGATGTTCTTCCTCTTCGTGAGTCCAGACACACAGAAACAGAGATGGTGTGCTGAAGCCTCTGAACATGTCAGCCAATAACCCCTTCCTGCTTTAACTTGATTTTCTTAGATACTTTTCACAGCATATAGAGTGATCACCACACTGGTCTCCTCAGGCAGACCACCTAACATGGAGGTCGAATACCCATTCCCTTCCTGTGTTAATCCATAACATATATCACTGACTCACTGTCTATTATAGATTATTTTTTATTGTCTGTCTCCATCACAAGAATAAAGCTTTATCTATCTTTTTATTTTATGATTTTTGCCTCTATACTTAAATTGGTGAAACAAAATAAATGGCTTAATAAAATGACTGAATGAAAATCTTATCATTATAATCATAAAAATGTTCAAAATTAAAATATATGCAATATAATCTTGAGTACTGCAGTAACTATAGTAGAAAAGTAGAATCTATGTAAATACTTAACAAAGGGGTTTACATTTTAAACCCTTGACCCTTCAAACAACAGATGATTTTGAGGTAGGCATTCCTATATGCTTTACTATTATTTAATTTATTTAAGTGGAAAAAAACAATCATTGAAGAAATAATTATACCACTATCTCAAATGCTAATAACTATTATAACAAAATTAAAATGAGAAAATATTGGAAAATAAGAAACTACAGCTCAAACCACACACAACCGCTGAACAGCTTGGGATCTAAAACACCTTTTCCTGGCACCTTGGAGCCCATTCCCTCCAGAGAAACACCTGACCCAGTCTTGATGTTGGGGTGAGGAAAGCGGATCTGCCTGGAGTGGATGCTGAACTAAGCCACCTTGGAACCTTGGGACCTCCTGCCGTTGCTGGGGAGGAGATAAAGTGATGAGGAGAAGAGTGGCTGGCAGGGGTGGGAGGGGAAAGGGAATCTGAACAAGGGGATACATGGATGAAAAATATAACTTTATTCATAATAAAAAAACTATTAAAAAAAAGAAACTAACTCTTAATGCAACCTCATTAAGCAACATGTGTAGACAGTGTTCATAATATGTGAGACATATAACAACATTATTGTATAAACATTTAATAAGTCTATGGACAATCATGGTAGCCTGAAAAATAGCACACTAGGGAAATTTTAATATCCTTTTTTTAAAAAAAAAACATTGGTTGTTTAAAAATATTTATCTTTATTTTATGTGATTTGGTGGTTTTCCTGCAAGTGTAATTGTAAGGGTGTCAGATCTTGGAATTACAGACAGTTGTTAGCTGCCATGTGGATGCTGGGGATTCAGACTTTTTATTTTTGCATCATTTATCTATTAAGGAAAAAAGTAAAATGAAAAGAGAAGAGTAATCTGGAACAAAGAATTCTAAGAAAAACTTTTGGAGATATACATATTGCTTATGCTGTCTCCTGGCAGGGCCCCCAGTTGCATACAAATTACTTTATAGGTAGGCTACAACTTTGAGCACAGGATGTCTTTTCTTACATCCCTGGGTATATGTTCAGCTTCTCTTATGTTTTAGTTCCAGACTATCTAAATTTCTGAGCAAAATGTATTTAATCCTATTGAAAATAAACAGCTCTATAATCTACCATTTATTTATGCTGAAGGTCAATTAGTATAATGCCTATGTTTTATACTTTAATATCTAATTTCCTTTTTCTTTCATTTGGTGGAGCTTTGATTATTTTTTCAAGGACTTACACAAATTAAAATTTCTATGGAAGTGAAATGGCCATCCAACTTTCTAATAATAGTTATCATTTGTGGACTTCCTTCCAGCCTCAGCAGCCTACAGTTAACTTGTAAGGAAAAAAAAAAATCCCATCTAGTTTGCATAAGAATTTGGGGATTTATACCCAGAAAATACCTGTCCGTATCTGGTGACAAAGTTGGGATCCTGAAGCAGTCAGTGGTCATATTCTGCCTGTGTCTGGGTTTCTCTTGCTCCTTTTCTACTGTTGCTAAAATCATCCTTTGTGAGAATTTCCTTCACTAGCTAGAGCAGTGGTCCTCAACCTTCCTAATGCTGCAGTCCTTTAATACAGTTCCCAATGTTGCAGTGACCTCCAATCATAAATTATTTTGTTGCTACTTCATAACTAATTTTGCTTTTACAAGTTGTTACAAATTGTCATGTACATATCTGATATGTGACCCCTGTGAAAAGGTCATTCCCTCAACCCCCAAAGTGCTCATGAGCCACAGGTTGGGAACCAGTGAGCTACAGTTTTGACCAAAGACAAGTAATACAAATTGACTCACTACCATATCATAAATCAAAAGGGGGAGTTCTTCTTTAAGTGATTCTGATCTGAACCAGATCCCTAACCTCACCTAATCAGAGCCTCCCTTCTGGACCTATGATCAATAGTTAAGAAAAGGTGAATACCTTTGCAGTAGCAGATGTCCAACCAGCTATTTCTGTGGATAGCCTGCGAAAAAAATTTTGTCTATTTAGCTGCCAGAAAATTCCTGTCTCCTGTGTGGTTATCTGACTGAGTCTTTCACCCTTTTAGGACAAGTCAAGATAATTTCAGTTTATGCTCCACCGATTTTAATTCCTGGTACCTCTGGAGGTGTTATTTTGGACAATAAATGCTTTGAAGGTGGCCAAGATAAAATGAAGTCATGCTGGAGTAGGACACTCCTATGATCCAGCATGTCCTCTTGGGAAGGTGTGAGAGAGAAAACAACAGGCATCTAAACACCATGTAAAGACTAAAACCACCATGGAAGTGCTGGAACTCTATGTCCAGGAAAGTCAAGGACTGATACAAGGTACTGGAAAGTAAGATGATCCAAGAAGGATTCTCCTACAGATGTCCAGAGGGACCAAGGCTCTAACAATACTTGGATTTTGGACTTCAGACTTCAGAATAACAGAGAACCCAATCAGCATATCTTTGCCTACAAATGAATAGAAAGCCCCGTGCTATGTGGGATTGCCCTAAAATGTTAAGTATTTTCTGATGATCATCTTTTTGCTCACTTTTATATCTACTTATCAACAAGGTGCTCCGATATTATTGGCTGTACCACTTTATGAATATTGCATATTTAAAAACAAAGACATAAACATGACATAGTAACGCAATAATTTTAGAGCACCTATATTTTTGTCATATATTACAACTCTGAAAGTATGTAAATCAAGAGAATATTCATAGCATTTTGCCAGCCCTAATCCCACTTGATGGACATGTACAGGGACAGGATTAAAAGAGAAACCAAAAACTCAATAAAAGGAGACTATCCAAAAAGGGCTTAAATAATGTTCTGGTTTACACAGGCATTGTCCCCTCCAGACATATGTTGGATGATTGATTTACAGGTGGTGGTGCTGTCTTGTTAAGTTATGTAAATTCTGGGATATGGAACCGGGCTAGAGGAATTAGGTCCCTAGGGGTGTACCTGGTTTTAGGTCCCTGTGGTGATATACTGTATATTTAATAAAGCTTTTGTGAAAATGAGAGGACAGAGCCAAGCCACAAAGGCCAGGCAGTAGTGACCCATGGCTTTAATCCCAGCAGCATTCAAGAAGCAGAGCTCCTCTAGATCTCTGTGAGTTCTCAGCCAAACAGAACCAGGCAGTATTGGTGTACATTTTTAATCCTAGCACTAGGAAAAATTGAAGGAGCAAGTGAGATAGTTGGGCAAAGTAAGAGAAGGTTTTTCCCTTCACCAGTGCTTCCTTTCTGCTGAGGACTCAGAGGCATTCAGTCTGAGCATTGGTGGAGTTAGGATCTACCTATTTAAGCCTGAGGAGTTGGATAGGTGAAAACTGGATGTGGCTTGTTTCTCTGTCTCTCTGATACTTCAGCTTTTCCCCAGTATTTGTTTCTGGGTTTTTATTATAATACCAAATAAAATTTGTGTAATAGGTCCCTTCCTCTTTTTCTACTTCCTGTCAGCCAGGAAGTTAATGATGACCTCCACTACTCACTACTGCGACCTTCATGGTCTGACTCACCACTGGCCTGGAATCATGAGAGCTGAGAACTGTAGTGAAATCTCTGAAACTTTAAGAAAAATAAATCTTTCCTGTGCTGAATTGTTGTCGCAGGTATTCAGCCACAGCTGTAATAGAGCTGACTAGCACAGCACAGTTATCTTTTGAGCTGACCAGACATTCATCAGCATAGTTCGAGTGAACAAGGATTAGATTTTTAGACTGCCTTCAGGTTCTGTTATATTTTATTTAGCAAAGCCAAATTTGACTGTGGCATATTAGGGAGAAAAAGTCTGTGTTTCCGGTATTTTGTTGGTGTTGTAGCCTTCTACTGGGACTTCCATTACAAATTAACTCCTCAGTCATTTCAAGTTTTTCACATTTATTTCTGTTACTGCCACCCTGTTAGCAACATGGTCTTCCTATAGTTAAGTAGCTAAAACATGGTCTTCCTATAGTTAGCCATAACAAATATTTAGGTGATGGTATAGATTGATCCCACACATTTATTGCAGCATCTCTGGAGTGTTTGTTACTGCAGGGCAAAGGAGAGGGAAGAAACGATTTTTATGTTGGCAAACTAGAAGTCTAAGAACAACACTTCCCTTCTGAGATTGCTTTAATTTTGCTGGAATATTCCTTTCTATTAATTACTAAATTGCAGTATCATCATGCAGTGATAATGACAACCATGATTTAGACTTCAAACTAGTGAGAATAAATGTTTTAATTTAAATATAGTTGTATTTATTTACTATGACATTCTGCAAACTTTTAGAGTTTATAGAAGAAAATGCATTTATACATTTAGCCCATATAAGCACAAAGAAGTTACATAAACCCAACATAATTAAAGCAATTTATATAGGACATAAACTTCATGACATTTATAGTCAACTTGCAAGCAAAGGAGGCAACTAACAGAAATAACTTGTAGGAAAAAAACACACTTATGTGGTTTGCACTGTTCCAAAATACCAGTCTTTAAATATGCACCATTCTACCACAGCGCCAAGAGGAAACTTGAAGATGACATGAAAAATATGGCCTCAATTTAGAAATTTGGTAAGAATGTAAAACAAAGACCTACTTTTACCGTGTCTGTTGTCAAGAATAAGCCCTGTGTTACCAGCATTATAATTTCCTTTACTCCATTAGGGAATACCATTTCAAATGTGCAGCATCTTTTCTTAGTTATTGGACAACTGATACATACTACTTGTGATATAAAAGCTACCAGATTTAAGAGATATTCAAATATTCCCACTGTATAATCTAGCTTGTTAAATGTAGAAATAGCGTGTTTTTAATGCTAGTAGACAGCAAGGAAACAAGCTGTGCAGCTACCTAAGATCACAATGAGAACAGGGCCTGGCAAGTGCGACCTTTATGGCCTCACAGTAAACCCAGTTTCTTCCTAATACTGGATGAACCTCAGAACAATAGCCCATTCTCCCAGCCCACTACTAGGGATGTTTCCATCAGTGTGTGTCTAATGATGTCATGTTGTAAACATGCTTTTTGACAGAATTGTTATAATGAACACAGGCCCTAGCAGCAACTGAACAAATCTGACAAGGGTTTCCTCACATAGTGAAGAGAACAAAGAACAAATAAGTATAACACTTGACTAGCAGATTTAGGGTTGGTTTGATTCGAAATATGTGGATAAAAACCAGCAGCAGCAATGAAATAAATGATTCCACACTTCCAAACAGAGTTACCATCTGTCCTTTGGAATCAAGTTTCAAGGTCTGTTTTGAGAAAGAGTGACCTTTCCTGAGCCATTTTTAAAATTAAATTGATTATTTGAAAATTTTATACATGTATCTAATGCATTGCGATAGTTCTTATCCACAACTGTCATATCACAAATGAGACTTAGAGCCAAATATCCAGGGAAGGCTGAAATATCAGAGAGAGGAAGTATCATAGTCAGTTCTCACCCAGCTGTCTTGTAACTTCTTCAGCCTCAATCTTGGTCCTGGTCAGTTTTGTTAGATGTTTTTCTCAGTTTTGTTTTGTTTTGTCTGGGTTTTTATAAGTCTTTATATACTCTATTCCATCCAAGTTAGGATTAATGGGGTGTAGCCTTGAACTCACAGAAACAGAAGAAGTTTTGTCTCTGGATTAAGGGCATTGGTCACCAGCCATTGGCTTTAATGGTGCTGGGATCAAAGGTGTGTGTGTGACTGACTCAGCTGTTTATCTTTGCATTTAAGGTTTAAGAATTTTTTGAGCTGTCTGCCTAGGATTTGACTGTGTGCTCTCTCCCCAATATTCAGGTTTTATTAAATATGTAATAATATATCTACACACAAGCTTCTGTTTCTCCCTTCCACGTCTATAAATCCCCCTTTTTTACTTTCTGTTCCTTTATCAGATTCATGATTGTTATTTTGTGACGTACTCAGTTTAAAAGGGGCCATCTCTCTGACGAGTGGGTTGAGAATATCCATTGGATATGAAGAAACAACTACAACTGGTGATTTCCCTTCCCATGAAGTTATAATAAGTAGGGTAATAGTGATGGATAAGACTCTGTGAGTCCCTCCTCTATTCTTTTCTGGCTCTTGATGGGCACATTCTTGGACAAACCCATCACAGTCATCTCCATTTGTTAAGAGTACTTGATCACAATGGCTATGTATTGACCAAAAGATGGCATTTCCCAGCCCTTCTTCCTATCTTCTAGATTTTACAATATTTCTATCCCTTCTTCCTCAAGTGCTCTCTGTCACAGAGGGTATGGCATGAATCTGTTCTTTAGGGCTTGTAGCACAATCATCACTTTTTCTCATCACTCTATAAAGCCAGAAGTTTTTGCATTTGTCACAGTTCACTGGAAAGCACAGCATCTCTAAATAAAGCTGAGAATGGTTTGGTCTATGGATATAAACATATATTTAGAAAACAATTCAACACTGTAAACTTAGCTAAACAACAGATTTAAGTACCCTTGTGGGCTTTTGGCTTTTGGAATTAGGCATAAATTCTTCCCAATAGATTGGACCTCAACTTCAGTTACTAACCAGTTGGCTACCCCCATAACAATGGTGCCACTATCACATATCAGATAAACATCGTGGCTGCAAGTCAGTCTTGTAGTTCACAGGGTTTGTAGCTCAGTAAGACCCTTGGTGCTTTTTCTTGTTCATCAGTCTTTACGGAGCTGCCCAGCACTACTGAAGGCTATCTAGCATGGAAAAGGCCTATAGTTCATTTAAGTTTGATTTCTTTATATCATGTAGCCAACGCATGTTGTTTCTTCAGCAACAGGGTCTTACCATCTGACCAAAAACCTGTAGGATTCATCCAACAAATGTCTTTGGAGCTTTTGTTTAATAATTTATAGCAAGAAACATTTCCCAGTCATGAAGGCTATATCCCTTCCAAATCCATTTGTTTGTTGGTTTTGGTTTTGTTTGGTTATAAGATTAAAAGTTTCTATAGTTTTTTTTCATACTTTCTTCTTTTTGGTTAATCCTCCCTCACTCCCTCAATCTTCCTTTCCTTCCACTATCTCCCCGTTTAAACCTTCCCACCCCCTTAACCTCTCTACTTACCCATTTATTCTCTACATTCACTACTCCCTCTATTAGGAATCTTCCTCTCCAGTGGCTTCTGTGCCTATGTTACCTCCTTAACTCTAATACAAATTTTAAGGAAATTTAAATGACTATGATATTTACAATAATTTACTTTAACCCATGCATTGTTATCTTTTGGAAGCAACCTTAAATCTCCAGATAAGAACAGCAAACTCTTCAAGGAAATTCTAAGAAAAGATTACAGATAAATTAAATGTACTCATGTTGATTTTGAGATAAAGGATGAAAAACTTGACTCAAGTGGACAGGGGACACAGTTCTCAATCTTGGATAGAGCTCATTCAAAGAATTTATATCAAAGTCACTTCCTTTAATTTTTTTTCTTAAAACTATTCCTCATACACAATGCTTATTCCTTAGAAAGAAGTCTCAGTGACACTTAAACTACCATCCAAATGATTCTTCATAGTTTTTCAATTTCAGAGTGAAAACATTCTGTCTGAACGATTCCTAACTGAAGGTAAGGAACAGAGCACAAGAGTCAATTCAGGGCAACTTATTCTAGCTTTGCTCTCCAGGTTTTCTGATCTGCCACTTTTTAGTGGCAGATGAAACCTGTGGGTGTCTGCAGGCTGAGCAACCCCCTCAGGCATGTGGCCCAGGGTGTGCTCAAAAGGAAAATAGAGCCTCTGAGCCTTCAGACGCTTCCTCCAGATGGGCCTTGATTAGAACTGGTGCATTCTGTCATAATCTTTGGAAGGTCATCCAACCTTCTTCCCACTCAGGAATAATACTACCACACATGGGTCTTCCCTATACTCTGGAGGCTGTATACCTCCTAATAGCTGCCATTTCTTATAGAGTTGTGAAATGACTCACTACTTATTCAGTAAACAGTATATTCATGACATAGTTTGAGGCAAAGTTTTAAGAAGTACATTAGGGAAAATAAATTATAAATAAGACATATTTTGCACAGTCACATATGGGACAGTGACTAGTCACAATTCTCAGGTAAATGTTTTTCAAAACACATATGAGAAAGACCATCTAAATGAGTAAAGTGATTTGAGTATATAAGCTTGTTACAGAGTTATGAATAGATGAAACTTAATGAAACATTCGCTAAAACCATCAGGCTTCAATATAGAAACAAAAGCAAACATCTGCTAACATGCCCGACAAAAGACGAAATTGCCAGAATTCAAACAATAGTTACTATGATTGGAGTTTTGGCCTCTTAGTTACAAACTTCATGTGTTGAAATCCTCACCCCAAAGGTGATGGTATTAACACACAAAAGTCTGGGATTCATTGTTTGTTCAGGACACAGCTGTCAATGGGACCAGAAAGATGTCTTGCCTATCTGTCACAATAGGAATACAGCAAGATAGCCCAGCAAGGAAACCAGGACCTATTAGACACTGAATGTACTTTTATCTTGTGTAGAAAGTGGTTTCTAGCCAAGACTAGGGCCACATCTCTGACCTGCCTACTGCTGCTTATCTGAACCAGCAATCCCAAAGTCCCAAAAAACACACAGATGCTTATATTTCATGCTATCAGGCCTATGGCTCAGGCATATTGCTAGCTAGCTCCTTTATCTTAATTCAACCCATTTCCATTCATCTGTCCTGCCACGTGGCCCATGGCTCACCTGTGTTACCTACATGTTGATTCTGGATCGAGTCTCCTCTGACTTTACCCTCCTTCCCCTATCTATGCTCTGATTTCTCCACCTGCTTCTAAGATGCCCCACATAGGCCCAAATAATCCTTTATTCACAGCATAAAGACATCCTACACCAATCCTAGATGTTTTTAATGTTAAAAACTATGAGAAATAAGCTTTTGTTGTTTATGAACCACTCTGATTATGGGATACCATTATACTAGTCTTCATTAGCACATCCCTTTTATATAATATGAGAGACATGGAGAGGAAGTGTTTAGGTAGGTTCTTCCATGAGGATGACTAGTTTCAGGAAAAGTGATAAACTTTAGAATCCACATCATCTCTCACACTGAAAGCCTCTTGCTCGCTGCTCCCAAGCAAGACCTGAGTACAGTGTGGGAGCTGGAGTAAAGCTATTTCCTCCCAGTGTGGAATTTCTCCAGTGAGTAAGCTTTGCTCTGAATAGTCTCAGAGCCTTATTATGGCCTGTGAAGTGGTACTGAAGTCTTTATCTCTTCCAACCTTATCATTCTTCCTTGTTCCCATTTTCATAGGTGCCAGGTATGCAGTACAATCTAGACACCCATGCCTGCCAGACCCTGTACACGCCTATGTTGTCTACAGATGTCCCTTCCATTGACTCTCCTGCATTACTCTTTCTGTCACCTCCAGGAAGCCCTAAGATGATGTCAACACATTCCAAGTCCTTCTGGCTCATCTTCCTAGTAGAAAAAAACAATAATAGACATTTTTAAAATTAATATTGACTATGGACATAAAGTAGTAATCATCTTCTCTATCTTCTACACCAAAGCATATACAATTTTCAATTTTTAATTTCCTGTTTGAAGTGTTGATCTTCCCCCCAAAACCATTTCAAATAGAAGTCTTTTATTGGCCTTTCTTCTATGTCTTCAGTGGCTTTCTTTCACTCAGAGTTTCATTATTCTGATGACCTAAATAGGCAGAAAATGAACAGGTTTCTAGCAGATGGAGCTACTTCCAAGAACAGGTATTTCTTAATTAACTCTAAACACCAATGTTTTGTGTTTTTCAGTTCTTGAAAGGTAAGATGCCTCTTGAAGTTAATTTCATCTTGGCTTGGGAGGGTAGCAATGTTCAATGATCATAGCGATTGACTGAAGTTCACATTAAGACTCACCCACTCTTTATTCACTCTGGAGCCCTTGGAAGGCAAATCTTCCTCCTTTAACCACCATCTACCAGACATCAACAGACTCCAGTGTTCCTACCTCACCCTCCTTCTTGCATGACTCTTGGCTTGAATTGTTCTCTTACATCACTTGGCATGCACATGTTTTCTTTATGAACAGTGAACAGAGCTACAGTTTGGACAGATGTTGAGGATAAATTTTCTTCAGAAGAAAGCATGTAAGCAGAGATAAAAAGCAAATGCCTGTTCCATGGTGCCTTTGAGAGTTGACAGTATGTCCCCCACATCCCCACAATAGCTGTGAGCAGGGGCATGAAAGCAGAGATAAATGTGACATTTGCTAGGAATCGGCAAAGATCAGATGCTGTATGAGCCCCAAAGGAACAAGAATATGAAACTCATTTTAAGTTTTAAAATCAGCTTTTAACTCTTCCAGCTTAAATGAGAGTTTTTCTTCTTTAAAGCCTCAAAATTTCTAATTTCCAAACTGCTTAGATATTTGCATCCCTTGACAGACCAACAAAGCCAGATATGTGAACAATATCTAAAATACTGAGATGGGTGTGTGTGTGTGTGTGTGTGTGTGTGTGTGTGTGTGTGTGTGTGTGTGTGTGTGTTTGTACTGCTTATTTGGAGTTTCTTTGTAAATCTGCATTTTAGAAAGAAAAAACAGGGCATTTTTTAAAAATTTTAGCTCATTCTCCACTGTTTCCCCTCCCTCTCCTACCCCAAGTCCTTCACAAGCCATCCTTCACGCGCCCCCCAACCCGCAACCTGTTCTTCAGAGAGGGTAATGACTCCTAGGGTTAGTCAATGCTATCTGGCATATCCAGTTGAGATAGGAAAAAGCCCCTCCTCCAGTATCAAAGCTGATCAAGGGGTTCCTCTGTAGGGAATGGGCTCCAAGAAGCCAGTTCAAATCCCAGGAATAAATTCTGGTCCCATTGCCAGAGGCCCCACAAATGACCAACACCATTCAATTATCATCTACATTTGGAGGGCTTACTTCAATCCCATGTAGGTTCCCCAGCTGTCATTTCAGAGTCAGTGAGCTCCCAATAGCTTGGTCATCTGTCTTTGTGGGTTTCCTCATCATGATCTTGACCCCTTTGCTCATATAATCTCTTCTTCCTCTCTTCAGCTGGACTGGGAGCTCAATACAGTGCTTATTTATTGATCTCTGCATCTGCTTCCATCAGTTGCTGAGTGAAGGTTCTATAATAACAATTAAAGTGGTTATCAGTTTGATTATAGGGAAGGCCAGTTTAAGCACTCTCTTCACTATTGCTTGGAGTCTTAGGTGGGGTCATCTTTGTGAGTTCTTGAGTACTTCCTTAGCACCAAGTCTCTCTAAACCTATCATGGCTCCCCCTATCAAGAGATCTATTTTGTTGTTCTCCCTCTCTGTCCCTCCCCCAATTCAACCATCTCATTCTCTTTTCACCTCCCCTTGCCCTATCTCCATGGTCCCAATTTACTCAGGAGATCTTTTCCCTTTTCCAGGGGATCCATATCTTTCTCCTTGTTACCTAGATGTTCAGGGGTTGTGGATTGTAGCCTGGTGATCCACTGTTTTATATCTAAAATCCACTTATGAGTGAGTACATGTCATGTTTATCTTTCTGGGTCTGTGTTATCTTACTTAGGATGATATTTTCTAGATTCATTCATTTGCCTGTGAATTTCAGAATGTTTTTTTTTTACCTGCTATGTAGTATTTCATTGTGTAAATGTACCACAATTTTTAAATCCATCCTTCAATTGAGGGGAATCTAGATTGTTTTCAGGTTCTGGCTATTGCAAATAATACTGCTTTGAACATAGTTGAGCTAATAATGCCCTTGGGGTAAGAATATGCATTTGGGGGGTATATGCCTAATAATGTTATTGCTGGATCATTAGGTATACTAATTTCCAGGTTTCTGAGAAACTACCACACTAATTTCCAAAGTGGCTGTACAAGTTTACATCTCCACCAGCAATAGTGTTTTTGATGTTAGCCATTATGATGGGTTTAAGATTGTATCTCAGAGTTGTTTTGATTTACATTTTCATGATAGCTAAGGATGTTGAACAATTCTTTAAGTGTCTTTCAGTCATTTGAGATTCTTCTGTTGAGAATTCTCTATCTCTGCATCCCATTTTTAAATTAGAGTTTTTGACCTCTAGCCTCTTGAGTCCTTTACATATTTTAGAGATTTGTTCTCTGTGATGTGTAGGGTTGATGAAAATCTTGTCCCATTCTGTAGCCTGTTGTTTTGTCTTATTGACCATGTTCTTTGCTTTACAGAAGCTTCTCAGTTTCGAGCGGTCTCATTTATTAATAGTTGCTCACAGTGCTTGTGCTACTGGTGTAATATTTCGGAAGTGGTCTCCTGTGTCAATGTGTTCAAAGCTATTTCCCACTTTCTTTTCTATCAGGTTTATATTGAGATTGACTTGAACTTGAGTTTTTTGTTTGTTTGTTTGTTTGTTTGTTTTTCTTTATTTATTTTGTATTTATCAAAAAAAATAGTGAAATGAATCTAAAATGCTGAGAAGTTAACAATAACTATAAAGAAGATAAAAATCATAAGCATGACTTATCAAGGGTGATAATGCAAATAAGATTGCTACACATATATTTACTTGGTGTTCAGCTTTCCCTCTGAATTTTTTTTTTGCCATCCCTGTATATCCCCATTCAAGGTCCTTTCCCCCTCCTACCACATCAGGTCATTTTTTCTTCTCCACAACTCCCCATCCCCTCCCTGGGCAGGCAGCAGACAATCCCATGGTCCCACTAACCCAATAATGCTTAGCTCAGTCTCTACTCCTAGCAAATCCAGTTTTGTCCCCCCTCCCTCAAGAGTGAGTCAGGTGTTCCTATAGATGGACTGGGGTTTGAAGGGTCAGTCCAGGGTGTTTCTGATCCCAAGCTGTTCAGTGGTTGTGATTTGCAGCTTGGGCATGCTTTGCTTTTTTCTTGTTTGATTGTTTGTTTAGAGACTACTAATGAGTGAGTACATCCCCTGCTTATCTTTCTGAGTTTGTGATACCTCGCTCAGAAGGATATTCTTCAAATCCATCCATTTTCCTGCAAATTTTAGGATATCATTTTTTCTTACTGCTGAGTAGTATTCCATTGTGTAGATGTACCACAGTTTGTTAATCCATTCTTCAGTTGAGGGACATCTAGGTTGTTTCCAGGTTCTTGCAATCACAAATAATGCTGTTATGAACATAGTTGAGCTAATACCTTCGGAGTGTGAATGTGCCTCTTTAGGGTATACACCCAGAAGTGGTATTGCTGGGTCCTTGGGGAGATTGATTCTCAATTTTCTGAGAAACCACCATATTGCATTCCAAAGTGGCTGAACAAGCTTACATTCCCACCAACAATGGAGGAGTGTTCCCCTTGCTCTGCATCCTCTCCAGCATAGGCTGTCATCTGTGCCTTTTATCTTAGCCAATCTAACAGGTGTTAGGTGGTATCTCAAAGTTGTTTTGATTTGCATTTCTCTGATGGCTAAAGATGATGAGCACTTTTTCAGGTGCCTTTCAGCCATTCGTAGTTCCTCTACTGAGAATTCCCTTTTTAGATCTGTACCCCATTTTTTGATTGGGTTATTCAAGGTTTTGGGCTCTAGATTCTTGAGCTCTTTATATATCTTAGAGATCAGTCCTCTATCACTTGTAGGGTTGGTGAAAATCTTTTCCCATTCTGTAGGCTGTCGTTTTGTCCTATTGACAGTGTCCTTGGCTTTGCAGAAGCTTCCCACCTTCAGGAGATCCCACTTATTGATTGTTGGTCTTAGTGTCTGTGCCACTGGTGTTATTTTTAGGAAGTGGTGGCCTGTGCCAATTCATAGAAGTGTATTTCCCACTTTCTTTTCTATCAAGTTCAAAGTGGCTGGGTTTATGTTGAGGTCTTTGATCCACTTGGATTTGAGTTTTGTGCAGGGTGACAGGCTCGGATCTATTTGCATTTTTCTACACACTTCTATCCAGCTATGCCAACACCATTTGTTAAATATACTATCTTTTTTCCGGACTTGTGTTTAATACAGGGTGATAGATACGGAACTATTTACATTCTTTACATGCCGTCACCCAGTTATGCCAACACCATTTATTGAAGATGCTCTCCTTTATCCACTGAATATTTTTTTACCTCTTTGTAAAAAAATCAGGTATTCATGGTATATGAATTAATGTTAGGGTCTTTGATTCGATTCCATTCATCAACAAGTCTGTTTTTATTCCAGTACCAAGCTATGTAGAGCACATCTCAGAGCATAGAAGAGACGCCATGATGCCCGAAGACACAGAAGAAAGAAGTTGACATGCTGCTGAGAAAAGGTACCAAGATGAAGGTTTTAATAGCATAGGTTCTTTTTACTTTTATGACAATGAGATAAGTCTGCTCCTAGCAGCACCAATCTACTTCAAAGAAGATGATGGTCATTAAAAGAAACTCCATATGGAGTTGACCTGGGCAAGAAAGTGCTATTGCCTCAACTACTGACAGTATAGTGTCCAAAATGGATGAGCAGGACATACAAAAAAGAATTTCCAAACCTTGCCGGAACAATGTAGAAAAGTCTTTAAAAATATTCTGCTTCATAGAGAAGTCTGTCAAACCTGCCAGGCCTGTAGGCTGAAGATGGATGCACAAGTACTGCAGAGGAACCTTGGGTGGCTGTCCAGGTAGCAAATTTTTTACATTTCTTTGGAAGTTGCTTGCTTGAATGTCCTGTTTACTTAATTAATATTATTTCCCTCTTGGGTCACTGAGGGAGTTGAAGATGAGATAGTTACAGTTATAGTTTTCTAGTGACAGTTTTAGAAACTCACAGAGAGGTTAAAGTGTATATGTTTGAGAAACATCAAAAAGTTAGTTTGCAGTTAGTAATACAAGTCAGATAGAAACTGAATTAGGCACAAGCCTTTAAACTCACCAAAATAGAACAAGTAATAGAATATTTTCTTTGAATTTGTCAAATGTTCCTGTACTGCATATTACTCATGTAATTATTGTTTCTATATATTGTATATAGTTATTGTACATATTGTATATAGTTTTTTATATTAGTTAATGTTAGTTTTTTGCACATGGCACGTGAATGGAAGCTCAACACTGGGAATACTACACTAGCGTTTATTAGCAGAACAGCAAGCAGAGGTGCAGGATGAAGGGGAGCAGAGAGAAAGAGAGGGAGGGGGCTTGTGTAGCACTTTCTTTAAGAGAGTGGGTGGGCCCATGTTTGCATAGCCACACCCAGGGGCATAGTTGCAACTCTGTTACATTCCAGGTGAATGTGGGCCTTGGAAATGCTTACAGTTATGCTATTTTTATTTTTGACACAAAGAGGGATATGTGGTGATATATATTTAATAAAATTAACCTGGAATATCAGAGTCAACCACAGAGCCAAACCAGACCAACACCTTTAATCCTATCTTTAGGAATGTAGAAAGAGAAAGTTAAGAGAGCTGGGTGGAGCAAGAGAAGAGGGTTTTTCAGCTTTCCCAGAGACTTTCCTTGCTGACAACAGAGAGACTTACATTTGGAGGATTCCTGGAGACAGGCCTAAGGAGTTGGCTGGGTGAGAAGTAGCTGTAGTTTGTTTCTCTAATCTCTCAGATATTCCAGCTTTTCCCCAATAAATGGCTCCAGGTTTTATTATATACTAACCAGAGTCTGTACCAACAGGTCAAAGATCAAAGTGAGTCAAATGCCCTCCTCAAAGACAAACAGAGTGGGCAATCTAACATTTCAAATAGTAGAGAAGTGTCTACCAGCAAATTAAAGAGAAAAACGTTTGAAAAGTAGAGGTAGCTATACATTTCTTTAAATTTTAGCAATAAATGAGGAATAAGTATTAAAAACCTACAGTAATTTTCATAATCCATTAGACTGGTAAACATGAGTCAATAAACAACATATAGAGCCTGAACAGCCACTCCCCTGCAGCATGGAGCACTGTCTGCTCAGAACACAGCTGGGAAATTAGCAGCTGGGGAACAGTTGGGTCCCTTGGTCCTGGGTATATGTCATGGAGGTAAGCAACTTGACTTTGGTGGGGAGCACAGTCTGCATAGACCATGACTAGCTTAATAGCAGTAAGGAAGCAGAGGAGTTCCTAAAAGCACAGCTGAGATTTCAGAGGTCAGAAGGTGACTTCTACCACCTGAACCTGGGCCCTGAGATGACTTCTTGACTTTGGTGTAGAGCACAGCCCACTCAGTACATGGCTTGTGTAACAGCAGCAGGAGAACAGCCAAATCCCTGGGCAGAGGTGAGAGGTCAAGAGGTGACAACTGGTGTCATAACACTGCAACCTCATGAGAACAGCTGACCCTTCAGAGGTAAACACATAGCTGGTTAAGAGTCCACAGACCAACAACTCACTAAAACTTGACCAAGAACTAACAAGAGTGAATTGGGTAAACAATGGACAGACGGCAATGCAAGAATACATACAACAATACAAAGGTCAACAAGATACCATCAAAATAAGCAAGTAGTTCTATAGCTTCAAGACCTGAACATAACAACAAAGAGAGAATAGAAGGCAATGACCTTAAAAACAGCTTTATGAAACCAATAGAAGCCTTAAAAGAGGATATAAAAAACTCCCTTAAAGAAACAGAAGAAAATACAAATGGAAAATTAGAAGAGATAAACAAAGCCCTGAAAGAAAATAAAGAAAACCAAGCAAAAGAAAACAAACAGGTGAAAGAAATTTACCAAGAATCAAAAACTAAATAGAAGCAATAAAGAAGGAACAAACTGAGACAAAACTAAAAATAGAAAACTTGAAACAATGACCTGAAACCACAGATTCAAGCATAACCAACAGAATCCAAGAGAAGGAAGAGAGAATCTCTGGGGTGGAAGACTCAATAGTGGTAATACATACATCAGTTAAAGAAAACACTAAAACCAAAAAAGTCATAACTCAAAATGTCCAGGAAATTTGGGACACCAAGAAAAGACCAAACCTGAGGATAATTAGAATTGAAGGAGAAGAATACCAGTTCAAAGGCACAGAAAACATATTCAACAAACTCATTGAAGAAAATTACTGCAACCTAAATGCCTATAAAAGAAAATGCCTATAAAAATACAGGAAGCCTACAGAATACCAAGTAGACTAGACCCACAAAAAAATTCTGCTTGCCATATAATAATCAAGCATCTAAATCTACAGAACAAAGAAAAAATACTAAGAGCTGCAAAGGAAAAAGATCAAATCACCTATAAAGGCAGACCCATCAGAATAACACCTGACTATTCAGTGGAAACAATGAAAGCAAGAAGGTCCTGATCAGACATTATATAGACACTAAAGTGCATGGATGCCAACCTAGACTACTGTACCCAGCAAAACTATCAATCAACATAGATGGAGTAAATAAGATATTTCACAACATAACCAGATTTAAACAATACCTAAACATAAATCCCTCCCTGCAAAAAGCCCTAAAGAGAAAGCTCCAACCTAAGGAAACCAGAAACACCGATATAACCACAGATAATTGAAAGCCCATAGAAGAACCTCCCCTGAAAAAAAGGAAATACAAACTACTACCAAAAATGATGGGAAATATTGATCATTGGTCATTGATATCTCTTAATATCAATGGACTCAATTCACCTAGGAAAAGACACATCCTAACACAATGGATACAAAAACAGAAGCCATCCTTTTGTTGCATACCAGAAACACACTTCAACCACAAAGACAGACACAGGCTCAGAGTAAAGGGTTGGGAAAAGATTTTCCAATCAAACAGCCCTAAGAAACAAGCTGGTGTAGCCATTCTAATATCTAAAAAAAATAGACTTTAAATTAAAATCAATAAAAAGAGACCATAAAGGTCACTACTTATTCATCTCAGGAAAAAAATCACCAAGATGAAATCTCAATCCTGAATATCTATGTCCAGCAACAAAGGGCACCTACATATGTTAAAGAAACACTTCTAAAGCTTAAACCCCATATCAAACCTGGCATACTAATAGTGGGAGACTTCAATACCCTACCCCACTTTCACACTTGGATAGGTCAACCAAACAGAAACTCAGCAGAGAAATAAGGGATCTAGCAGAAGTTATGACCCAACTGGACTTAATAGATATATACCAAACGTTCCACCCAAACAAAAAGAAATATACATATTTCTTAGCACCCCATGGAACTTTCTCTAAAATTGACTGCATACTAGGTCATAAAGCAAATATCAACAGGTACCAAAAAATGTGTATAACTCCTTGCACCACTTCAGATCACCATGGTCTAAAGTTAGAGTTCAGCAATATCAAAAATCACAGAAAGCCTACCAACTCATGGAAACTAAACATCACTCAACTGAACCACCTCTAGGTCAAGGAAGAAATTAGGAAAGAAATAAAAGACTTCCTATAATTTAACGAAAATGAATCCACAACATTCCCAAACTTATGGGATACAATGTAAGCAGTCTTAAGGGGAAAATTCATAGCACTGCATGCCTATATGAAAAGACTAGAAAAATCCCACACAAGAGAACTATCATCACAGCTGAGGGTCCTCACTTAGACATTTAGAAGCAAACTCACCTAGAAGGAATAGATGGCAGGAAATAATCAAACTTAGAGCTTCCCAGAACCAACTTAGGCCTCAGTGTATGTGCACAGGGTATGGCTTCCTGCAGTTAAAGTATCTCCTAAGGTCTCAAACATTCTATAATCAGTGTTAGGCATTTATAGTTTGTGGTCAAGTGTTCACTACAATTGAAATGTTAATTTGTAAAATATTTATTCCTCTGTCCAAGCTAGAGTCCTTGGCTATAGCTAACTATTTTTGTTGGTAAACACTGCTTGATTTTACATGAATTATATCATAATAAACTATTTTTGCATTGCCCTCTGGGAAAAAATTTCTGACAAACCAAATCCAACAACATATAAAAAAGTTATTCACCATGATCAAGTAGGCTTCATTCCAGAAATTCAGGGATGATTCAAAATATGGAAAACTGTAAATGTCATCCACCAAATAAACAAACTAAAGGAAAAAAAACACATGTTCATTTCCTTAGATGCTGAAAAAACCTTTGACAAAATCCAACACGCCATCATTATAAAAATCCTGAAGATATCAGGAATACAGGGAAAATACCTAAATATAATAATGGCGATATACATAAAGCCAACAGCCAACATCAAACTAAATGGAGAAAAACTGAAAGAAATCCCACTAAAATCAGGAACTAGACAAGGCTGTCCTCTCTCCCCTTATCTGTTCAATATAGTTCTCGAAGTTTTAGCTAAAGCAATAAGAGAAGGAAAGATTGAGGGGATACAAACTGGAAAGGAAGAGGTCAAAATATCTCTATTTGCAGATGACATGATTGTATACATAACTGACCCACAAAATTCTACAAGGAATTTCTACAGCTGATTAACACCTTCAGCAATGTAGCAGGTTACAAGATTAACTCAAAGAAATCAGTAGCCCTTCTATACACTAAAGATAAAAGGGCTGAAAAGGAACTAAGGGGAACATCACCCTTTATAATAGCTGCAAATAGTATTAAATACCTTGGAGTAACTATAACCAAAGAAGTATCAGATATGTTTGACAAAAATTTTAAATCTCTGAAGAAAGAAATTGAAGAGTATATCAGAAAATGAAAAGATCTCCCATGTTCCTGGATAGGTAGGATCAACATTGTGAAAATGGCAATCTTACCAAAAGCAATCTACAGATTCAATGCAATTCCCATCAAAGTCCCAATACAATTTTTACAGACCTTGAAAGAATATTCCTCAGTTTTATTTGGAATAACAGGAAAGCCAGGATTGCCAAAACAATTTTGCTCAACAAAAGAACCTCAGGAGGCATCACCATCATTGACTTCAAATTGTACTATAGAGCCACAGTAATAAAAACAGCTTGGTACTGGCATAAAAACAGATTTGTGGATCAATTGAATCAAATTGTAGACCAAGAGATTAACTCACACACCTATGAACATCTGATTTTGACTAAGAGGCCAAAAATACTCAATATAAGAAAGACAGTATCTTCAACAAATGGTGTTGGCGTAACTGGATGGTAGTGTGTAAAAAAATGAAAATAGATCCAAGCCTATCACCTTGCACAAAACTTAAATCCAAGTGGATTAAAGACATCAACATACACCCAGCTACATTGAACTTGATAGAAAAGAAAGTGGGAAATATCCTCCAATGCACTGACACAGGTGAACACTTCCTAAATATAACAGCAGTGGCATAGACACTAAGAACAGCAATCAATAAGTGTGACCTCCTGAAACTGAGAAGCTTCTCTAAGACTAAAGACACAGTTAATAAGACAAAATGACAGCCTACAGAATGGGAAAAGATTTTTACCAACCCTTCAAGTGTCAGAGGATTGATCTCTAAAATATATAGATAACTCAAGAAAACTATAGCCCAAATCCCTTAATAACCAAATTTAAAATGGGGTTCAGAACTAAAAAGGGAATTCTCAACAGAAGAATTACAAATGGCTGAAAGGCACATGAAAAAGTGCTCAACATCTTTAGCCGTCAGAGAAATGCAAATCAAAACTTTGAGATACCACCTTACACCTGTCAGAATGACTAAGATTAAAAACACAGCTGACAGCCAATGCTGGAGAGGATGTGGAACAAGGGGATCACTCCTCCATTGTTGGTGGGAGTGTAAACTTGTTCAGTCACTTTGGAATACATTATGGTTGTCTCTCAGAAAATTGGGAATCAGTCTCCCCAAGGATCCAGCAATACCACTCTAAGGCATATACCCTAAAGACAAACATTTGTACCCTAAAAGCATTAGCTCAACTATGTTCCTAGCAGCATTATTCATAATAGCAAGAACCTGGAAACAACCTAGATGCCCCTCAGCTGAGGAATGGATTAACAAGCTGTGGTACACCTATACAATGGAGTACTACTCAGCAGTAAGAAAAAACATGATATTCTAAAATTTGCAGGCAAATGGATGGATATGGAGAATATCCTCCTGAGCAAGGGATCACAAACCCAGAAAGAGAAGCAGAGGATGTACTCATTTATTAGTGGACTTTAAAAAAATAAAAAGAGAGAGATGTCATTGTACACCGGAACTCAAAGCTAGAACATAGCTAAATGATACAATGCTTCATTTCTGCATTGATGGCCTCTGGCAGAGGTGTGGATGAGAAAAGACTTGTTTTCTTTAAGGGTCTGGCCACAGGAAGTTTAATTATGTTCCAGTAAGCAAATGAACAGCATGAATGGGCAGTTTTGTAAATGGGGAGATCATAAGAGTGGGCATAATTCTGAGAGGTCTGATATCTGAGTTTGATAGAGTGCATAATGAGAAACATCAAATAATAAATATATATAAATATAAATTTTAAAAAGAAAAAAGAAATACTATGATCAATATCAGGGTTTCACTGGCTTTGTAACTTTTAAAGGCTTTATTTATTTTTAAGTTTTATGGAATTATATTATGTGTATTTGTCTTAGTTTTAAGTTATAGTAGAATTTTGTAGAAAGTCCAAATTTTCTTGTTTGTTCCTTTTATTGCTGTTTTTGTTTTTAATATGGAGTATTTTATTAGTATTTCAAGCAGGTCACAAAGTATACATTTGTTAAAATCATTCATTGAATTTAGGTTTAATTTTGCTATATCTAAAAACTCACCAGTTTTTCCAGAATCTTCAATTTATTGAAACAAATTTATAATGTATGTCCTTATGATTTTCTGGAATTTCATTCATATCTGCTATGATGTTTGATTTTAAATTTCTAACTTTATTGAAGTAGGTCTTCCTTTATTTGTTTAATTTGGTTAAGAATTTGCCAACTGTGTTTAATCTTTAAAAAATTAATTAGTTAATTTTTTAAAAAAAAGCATCTAAAACAAAGATGCAATTTCTTTACTTTCATAGCTTTCCAAAAAAACTTCTTAAATGAATATTAACCATGATAATATGAGGGAAGGAGCTGGGATGCTGCCTTAGCCTCTTCTCACTGTTCCAAAGCAAGCTTCTGAAAGATGTAGTTAAATGTAAGAAGTATAATTATACATCAAAGAATGATATTTTTATTTTTGAACACTGTGGTGCCAGATAAATTCTTAAGTCATTTCTCCATCTTCAAACATCAGTGAGGAAATTTGCTGCTACAGAAGTTGGTACAAAGGAGCTTAGAAACTGCTGTATACCCTAACTCTTATCCAGGCCAGAGTGCAGCTAACTCACTTCAAAGACCATGTAATATCAACAAGTTTGAGTTAACTTTCCAAGACTGTTTTTGTGGTGTTATTGCATATTAAATAAAATTTATGGACAGAATCATCCACAACCAAGCCAGGAAGACCAGGGAGTGGAGACCCGCCTTTAATCCCATTACTAAGGAGACAAATTTTCATCTGGTTCTCTGTAAGTTCAAGGCCTAACAGTAGTGCACACTGTTAGTCCTAGCACTTGGGAGCCAGAGGCAGGAGGATCTCTGTGAGTTTGAGGCCAGCCTGGTCTACATAGTAAATTCCAAGATGGCCAGGATTGTTATGCAGAAAACCCTGTCTTGAAAAAACAAAAAGAAAGAACAAAAAAAAAAGGTTAGAGAGATAGTGCTGTCCTTTGATATTCAAGACTAATTTTATTAGATATACAATATATTACCACAGCTTTCTAATGAGATCTCCTATGGCTTGTGCTTTGTGCTTGTGATTTCTTTGAATTTTAAAGAGATAATCTAGATAAATGAGGACAGAAGCAGTGGCAGAGGTCATACAAGTCACACCTACTAATCCAGTAACCTGCAGAAGCTGATTAAACATCCAGCAACAACCATAGAAGTTCACTATCACAGCGAAGTTTCCAACGTTTAGGTCAGACTGCAGTGGAACCTAAAACCAGCTATAGAAACAGTGGGCATCCTAGTCCCCAAAGCAAGGAGCATTCCAAAGACTGAATCGTCAGAGTTACAGGTACACACTTCCTTGCTTCAAATCAGCTTTAATAAAAGAACAGCTAAATAACTTGAATATTTGTAACCACAGCCTGACAGCTATCTAAAAGACATGTTTCAGTAAGATCTGTGGTTGCATAGTTCCTTAGGGTAAAGTTTATTTTTTGCGTACATGTGGGTCCCCTGGCCTGCAGAGCACCCATTTAGCAGTATCATTTCAAAATATGGCCTAAGTTCTACGTTCTCCCTTGATCATGTCAACTTTGGCTCCAACAAATCACAGATACACAAAACACCACAGCACTGAAAAGAATCAAAGAGTTTTTACATTTGAGAAATACTGACAATAATTCAAGAGTAATAACCAATAATAAAATAACATGTGATGATATATTTTTATATTTAATAAGATCTGCCTGGAATATCAGAGAACAGATTCATCCACAGTCAAGCCAGGAGGGTCAGAGAGTGGTAACTCATGCCTTTAATCCCATAACTCCAGAAACAGAGATCTTTCTGTGTTTCTGTGAGTTCAAGGCCTAACTACCAAACAGTAGTAGCTCACACTTTTACTCTTAACTCTAGAATATGATACAGAGTTGAACCCAAAAGTGAAACAACTGGGCAAAGAAGGTATTTAAGCTTTTCCTCAATATCTAGCTCTGAGTTTTTATTAATACCAACTACAATTTGCGTTTCAAACAGATTATTCAAAAGTGCACAAAGAACAATAATGGCTTTTAAGAAATTTCTAGAGAAGCTGAGGTGGCACAATGGGTAAGGACACCTACCATCGGCCCTGACAACCTGAATTTGATTTGGGCAATCCTCATGCTAAAAAGAGAGACTCAACAGCTGCAAGTTACCCTTTGACCTTCACACATGCATCTGCAGTGATAGCAGGCACAGACATGCACAACAAGCAAGCAAACAATAAATAAATAAATAAATAAATAAATAAATAAATAAATAAATAAATAAATAAATACAAACAGAATGCTTAGCAATATAAGATACTGATGAGAGATTAATGGAGAGCTAGATTAGTGGAGATATATAGTATCTGCTAATGGCCAACTTACTCATAGATTCAAAGCAATTCCTATCAAGAAAGTTGTGGCATTTTTAAAAATAGAAAATGAAGAGGTAAATTTAAAACAATGTAAGCTAGTCTAAACACTATTTTTAAGCAAAGCAAAAGAGTAGGCCTTATACTGTCTGATGTAAAGATTTACTACATAGTTCCACCTACCAAAACAGTAAGATATTGACTGACAACCAGCTATACAGACTGATGGATAAAAGAAATCTTCCAAAACTCAGTTCACATATACACAGTCAATGAATATTTGACAACGATGACAATTTTGTTTTAAAAAAAAGGATAAATCTTTTTAAGAAGGACTCAGTACAACTGAATAGCTACATGAAAAACAATATAGTTTAGTCATTACCTTATAGCACACAAAATCATTAGCACAGGATAGAGTTCACTAATTACCTTATAGCACACACAAACATATAGAATTCAATGTAGTTCATAGCATAAAAACTAAACTACAATCTTTTTCTTTCCATTTTTATTTTAAAAGTTTTTTTTCATATTTACCACTGCTCCCCATCCCTTCCCTCCTCCCAGTCCCTCCCAGTCCTCCCTCAGCCTCCCCTTACCCCATCCCCCCATGCATTCCCCAAAGAGGACAAGGAGTTCCAAGGTGGGTCAGTTCAGTCTGGCATATTCAGTGGAGGTAGTTTCAGTAAGCATATGGAAAAAAATCTTTGGGGATAGTCATAGATTGCTTAAAATATAATAAACAAAACCAAAAAGGATGATGGTATAGAGTTCATTAAAATTTCTCTTTAAAAACACTATTAGGGAATGATCTAAGTTTTAGAATGAATTTGAGTAAATATTTACAAAGGAAATATTGTACTAGAAACATAACTCAAGTATATAGAGTATAATTACAACTTAATAAGGAGAAAAATCATGGTAAAAAGCAGCAGAACTTCCCCAAAGAAGGCAAGATGTGTCAATAGGCTTGGGAAAAGATGATTATTGATAGTAGGTTCTGATAATGCAAACAAAAGTTCCTATGCAATACTTAATAGCCCCAGAGCAGCTACAACCCCACTACCTCCACATCTCCTAAGCCTAATATACCACTAAAAGAAAGCAGTACAATAGTTTGCTTATAAGTTACATATGCTTTAAATGACCTGGTGATTTTACTCTTAGGTATTTACCAGATAAAAATGTGTCTAAATGAATCTTAGTATATGAAAGCTCAGACAAGTTCTGACTATTCAAAAATGTAAATGAAGGATGAAGAGTGTGGCCCAGAAGTACAGTGCTTGCCTAGCCTGCACAAGGCCATGTGGTAGACTGCCGCCATTGTCCAAAATGTCACAACCTAACTATCACTGGTAAAGACACAAGCCAAGACTGCTAGCCTATGGCATATAACACAATTCAGCCATGGAAAGTAATGGATGGCCACTTCAGATAAAAAAGAGATGAGTCCCTGAGATACTATAGTAAATGAAAGGAGATGTGAAAATACATTTCTGCATTTCCATAATCTTCTAGAAAAAAAGCCAAAATAAAACAACAGAAATAATCAGTAGTTTCTCATTACTGGAGGGCAGAGGGAAAGATCAGCTGTAAGAAGCTATAAGAGAACTTACATAGGTGAAAACAACTGTTCTGTATCTATTTCCAGTAAATGTGTAAATGCATACATTCACTAATACTTACCAAATTATACAATTAATGTGATTAATTTGTTACATTGCAGTATTCTTTCACACATACCATAAAAAACAAAATATCAAAATGTTTTCTAGAGAGCTGCCGTTAGATTCACATGGCTGAATGCATCTGGTTGCATCTGTCTTCAAAGTAATGGTTTCTGTTGGACATTTTGTCCCCAAAAGCTAGACAAAAGAAAATTGTTTCATTTTTGATTATGACAATTAAAGGAATAAAAGCTAAAGCTGAAATTAACCTCTGTCCAGACACCAGGAATTCAAGGACAACGTCAATAATTTAATGAGCAAAATAAGCTAAGAAGAACAGTGTTGCTGAGTGATACTAATAATTAACTCCAACTGTAACAATGTGGAAAATGTTGACCCCTCAAGAAAGGGCTGAGGGGCAAGACTAGATTTGCCTCTTTTTTTTTCCAAAATTTTTGAGAAACTATGAAGTAGGATTTTCTATATAAACTCCATTAGGTTAACTGAGCTTTAAGTTTTTCTGAAAATCAACATGTAGGATAGCAAGTACCAGCATTTGCATTAGTGTACTAGATGCAGGCCTTCAGCTCCAGGTCTCTGTAAACAGTGAAAGAAAAGGAAAACAGCTCTTTATTCCCTTGAAAAGCTCATGTTAATATCTGAGGGTAGACAGTTCCCATTTTTCTTAAGTAACTCTCTGTTTAAAAAAAAAAAGAAAGAAAGAAAAAGAAAAAAAAAACTCATGCTAAAATCTAAAGCAAAAGTAAAAATACCAAAGAAAAGTGTATAGAAAAATATAAAAGTACATTAAAAAAGGATTGTAGGAGTCAGAGCACTGACACCACACACACACACACACACACACACACACAAAACCCCTCACCTCACACAATCAACTAAGCAGGGTTCATAGGGAGGGACTCACAGAGACAGAACAAACAATCATGGAGTCTGCATGGGTCTGATCTAGGTCCTATGTATGTATGTGGAACTTGGTGCTGTTGCAGGACTCCTGACAATGTGAGTAGAGCTGTCTTCTGACTCCTTTGCCTGCTTGTGGAACACCTTTCCTATGACTAGGTTTCCGCATCCAGACTTAATATGAGAGGATGTGCCTAGTCTTGATATATCTTGATAAGTCTTGCAACTTGATATATCATGCTTGACTGATATCTCAGGTCAGCTCTTTTCTTAAGGGAAACAGAGAAGAAGCAGAGAAAGAGTGGATCTGAGGGAGAGGGGAGTCAAGGGAGAGAGACTGGGAGGAGATAAGAGAGAAAAAACTTCACTTGGGATGTAATATATGATAAAAGAATATATTTTTAAATATATAAACAAGAAGCTATCAAACCATAAAATAAGAAAACCTATATAGATATGCTACATAGAAATAAAATTAATATGCAATATATTGATATAACATCAATTTCTATTTATTAAAAATAAAAAAGAAAATGAGAAAGCATTAAACAACATGAAAGCAGAAAAACTAAATTGCTATAAAAGTTAATGTCAACATGTCAAATAACTTTATTAATGTCAAAGATAAAGACTCCCAAAATAAATGCAAATGAAACACCTTATTCTAAAAGTCTCATTTCAAACAACTCTAAAAGTTACAATCAAAGGATGTTCAAAAATAAAAAGATTGTCAATAAAGAACTTTGTTTTATAATATTATAAAATAACAATAAAATCAAATGCACTCTTGGGTCTATAATAATAAATAACTTCAACAAAACTAAAATATGAAGCCAGAAGACAATACATATAAGAAAGACATTTTAAACTCATGAAATTTAAATTTCAAAATAAAAATATTTTAACATCAAATGAAGCACATGAAGTTTGTTTTTAAAGAAAATGACACAAAAAATGTTCTTTTCATAGTCTCTAGTGGGATTATGTTACATTGGAAATAATTGTCCTGCCTAGTGGTTTAGTAAAAATGCTGATTGGCTGAAGGCAGACAGGAAGTATAGGCGGGGCTATCAGACTAAGAAAACTCTGGGAACCGAAAGAGCAGAGCAGAGAAGCCAGAGAGATGCTACAGAGACACCATGATGAGACACCAGCAGACACAGAGGAAAGAAGTAGAAATGCTTCTCTGAGAAAAGGTACTGTGTTGCTTGGCTAAACAAGGGAAGAATCATGGGTTAGTCTAAGAGTAAAATGTTTATAAGATTAAAGAGAAACAAACCAACCAAAATTGAACAAAACAGAATGAACAAAAGCCAAAGAAAAATTACAAGAAATATATGTAGACATGGAGATACACATGTTTGCACACACAGGAAACAGAAAACTGAAAGCCATAATATAATGCAAAGTCCCTTTAAAGCAAACAAAATAAAACAAATGGAAAAACATTAGGAGACAAAGATGCTATTGAGCTTGTTTTGTGTTGGCTATCTACTACTGGGCACGGGGCCTGTCCTTAATAATGTTTTGTATCCCCAGTGAGACTCCACTGGAAAGAAATATTCTCCATTTGTCAGTGGGTATCAAATGATAATAGTTGTTGGGTTAGGGTGGGAGCTTGGATCTACTTTTCCTCTTAGTCATTTTGAATTTTGGTTGAGCAGTGTTTTCTTTTTTAAGATTTATTTTTTCTTATTTTGTTCATGGCTGATTTGCTTGAATGTATGTATATGTACTATGTGAATGCCTGGTGTCCACAAAAATGGAAGGGAGCCTCAGATCTCTGGCTCTAGAGTTACAGAGAGTTGTGAACTGCCAAGTGGGTGCTGGAAAATGAGTCAGTGCTCTTAACCACTGAACCATCACTCCAGGCCCTTGGCAAAGCAATCTTAAACTAAGAGGAGACTCATAAAGTAATAGAATTCAGCATGTATTGTTCTGATCATTACCTTAAGATACTGCAGTTTCTAAACAAAGCATTTTCTTTATTTTTAATAAATAAAATATTTTTGTTAAATTAAAAAAAAAGTTAGCAAGTTATATGCTGGGCTCCAGGCCAATCAGCATAAAATTAACACAAGAATCTGTATGTTTCAATGGGACAGTGGGTCAGAACCTCAGGGCTACACCAGAAAGGCCGGGCCAGAAATATATTACTAAAATAGTTAGATGAGAAAATTTTCAAATTATGTTGTCATACTTTAAATTATAAAAGAGAAATAAAATAAAAGGTATAGCTGGTGCAACTATGAAAACCAGTATGGAGATTCCTCAAAAAAAAAAAAAAAAAATACCTCAAGACAGATCTACCACGTGATCCAGCTATACCACTTTTGGCCAGACAACCAATGGGTGTGTATCTATATCCTACTATAGAAATACCTGCCATTCATGTCCATTGCTCTCTAATTACAACAGCTAGAAAATAGAAGCAGTCTAAATGTTTATCATTTGGTGAATGGATAATGAAAATGTGGTGCATTTACCAATGATATATAATTCAGATGCTAAGAAAAACAAAAATATAAAATACATAGGTAAATGGGTAAATCTGGAAACAATTATTCTGAGTGAGGTAATCAATACTCAAAAAGATAAATACTGCATGATTGCTCTCATTTTTTTGTATGTTTGTTTTGAATTTTTTGGTACAAGCATTCTATTTGGAATACCTTTAAATATGAAAAAATTAGTAAAGGGCCATGGAGGTGGGTCATTCAAAAAAGGGGAGATAAAACCCAGTGATATAAAGGGTTAAAGGGGAATAAGAAAGGGTAAAATTGGGGTGCAGCGAGAGCACAGAGTATGTGAGAGAATATAGGGACGAATAAATAACACTAAAGAACTTTCAAAATAGTCATGAAAATGTATTGAATACACTTCCTAAATGACATATATAAGTAAATTTTATATATATATATATATGTGAAATTATTGTACAACAGGGCAACAATATACCTTCTAGACACCACAGGATAACAAATAATATGTTTGTTGTCAGGAATAATAAATTGCTTCTTTGCGGAGTTGCTGCCCAGTGAAAGCCCATAGTCCCTCACACATTACAAGCTATTGCCAGTGTTCTTGGTTACTCCTCAGCACCTGATGATTTAATGCTATTGTAATCAAGCTGACAGTCTCATCTGACAGCCTCAGTCTACTGTCTAGTTTGCATAGTGCTGGAAGTTGTTATGCATGCTAGTAGAAGAGAAAATTATTCATCAATCTTATCCAGTATGAACCTGGCAAGACATGCCACTGATGCAGCAATGACATGATTGTCATGGGAGTAACCAACTGCTTTATGATTAGAACTGAGGCCTATTTCCAAAGATTAAACCAATATCTGGCATCATTATCAGGTCAATAGCCTATGACTGGACAGATAATGGGTCCTAAGAGAGAATCTATTCTTTTTATTCTGCTGAATGGACATAGTAATAAACTGACTCTTTATGCCTTATCATTATATCCATAGATTATTGCATCTATCAGCTCCTATAAAGAATCCGCTATTTGAAGTGGATGATAATTAACACAGAGACTTGCAACCAGTCAAGGTGCAGAGAAGAAGAGACTTTGAAATTCATAGCCCTATAAAGGACATCTGTATCACACTACTTCCTTCCAAGATTCAAGAATCATGGCAGAAGAGGGACAAAAGAATTCTAAGAGCCAGAAATGACTACAAAGAAACAGTTTTCAGAATACAGAAAGACAGTTATGCATAAAGAATTCACAGCAATTGTAACAGCATGCATATGACCTACCCAAGATCAAGTAAGACCAAATCTCAACTTGGAGAACAGAGGTGAGTGTGAAATTCTACCATTAGCTAAAAAGCTATTGACATCTGATAACTTCTGAAAGAGAGAGAACCAGTTTTCTTTTCTAAAGAAAACTCTTTGTGTGACCCCTGATAAGGGGCCCACTCCTGTAGAAGGCCACACATTCTTATATAGGCAACATAAAGTGGGTTTAGAAATAAAAAGATTAAAAAGCTGGATTGGAAAAGAAGAAATAGATATGGGTGGAGTTAGGTGAGTGGGTGAAGATGATCAAATAAAATTGAATTTCTCAAATATCAATGAAAAATAATGATAATAAAATAAAAAATAAAAGAATTTTCTTTAAAAAATTAAAGTACAACAAAACTAAAAATATAACTGTAACATGATAGGTCTGCTAATGTTCTTAAAATATAAATAGCCGCCCTTAAATTTAAAAAGAAAATGAGAAGTTCCAGTAACGTATATTAAACCAATAAAATGAATTTTATATAAATGGCAATTACATTTAATCAGAAAAACTGTATAAAGAAAGACATCAAGTCAGGGACCTCATAGGATTTTTTCTCATAAAAATACACACTATGTGTCAAAAAAGAGATGTAAAAACTATAAACTATAGTTACATTTTGACACAAAACTATCATCTTTTTAGCATTGTGCAACTCATATGTCTTTCTGTGCTTACACCCCCTAATGACTGATGTGAAATGTCTTTCTATATGCTGTGAATTATCACTGGATAATAAAGGAACTGTTTTGGCCTATGGCAAGGCATGTTAGAAGCAGGCAGGAAATCCAAACATAGATAAAGGAGAAGGAGGGTAGAGTCACAGAGAGGGCTGCAAGCTGCTGAAGAGAAAACAAGATGTAGAAGCCACGAGCCATATGGCAAGACAGATTAACAGAAATGGGTTAAGATAAAAGAGATAGCTAGCAATAAGCTTGAGCCATAAGTCAAACAGCATATAATTAATATAAGCCTTTGTGTGATTATTTGGGACCAAGTAGGGCTGTGGCTCTGAACTTTGGGCTATGGTAGAAAAGATTCATTTGGACTGCAAGGCTAGGCTGTGTCAGAAACTACTACTACAAATTACCTCTTAGATGAAAACTGTCTGCTATATAAAATAAAAACTAGTTTATGAACAAAAAATAACACCTCTTGACCTAAAAAACTAAAGCTTAAAGTTTAGCTGTTTCAGCAAATTGTTCTACACCTGAATACAATGTGGATGCTTTTAATTATATCAAAGCAGCATCCAGAAACACATCCATCAAACTACAACTTACAGTAGCAGATTCTTGAAAATAACAGCTTTCTAAATAAACTAGAGGGCATCTGGTTAGTATATTCTTACTAAAAAATATAGTTGAAAGGACTATGTAAATGTATTATGACATTAAATATAATAAAACCAATTAAAAATAATGCAATAGAATTCTTACTCTTACCAGTTAATGCTTTAGAAATCATCACAATTAGATGCTATACTATTGTGCCCTTCAGGTCTCCCAAATTATTGACTTTAACTGCTTAAAATCCTACATAAACTATAAAACTAGTATAATACAGTTGGACTATGATTTCTAAACATAGAACCATCAACACATCAATCTCAGCCCTCATTTATCTGTTGAAGAAAGCTTCACTAACAACATTAAATGCACATAAACTATAATAACACACAAGCAGTGACTAAAGAATCTCATTTGCAAAAATTACTTAAATATAGGCTTTAGATATGGAAAATAAAAATTTGTTCCATGCATCATATGCTCTGTAAGCTGAAATAGAAAGATATGCCGAAGGCCACTAATTTGCTCGTCTGATTCAGAAAGCAAACACATCAGTTAAAAACAACTTCATCTGCTAACAATAGTGTTTGCCAATTATGCAGTATAAATATCTAACCACTTTAATAATGGGCTTCTTTTCTGGTCTATAATCTGCCTAAACTAAGTCCTTAGTAAAGCAATGTTGGTGAGGCTGATGGAAGCATCTGCTCTATTTTGAGTATCTAAGTCAGAAAGTTTGCTATCAGGCTGAGAGGGCTCTGGTGACAATCATAAGGCCACAGCACCAGCATCCTGCACATTTCCCATGCTGTCCATGTAGGCCACATTTTACCTCTCACAGACTGGAGAATAAATCATCCACACATGCACAATCTAACTGTGCTTCATCCCTGGTCTCATCTCATCAGACCAAGTTATTACCTGACTTAAAACAGATGATTAGAAAAATAGTAACATTGACTTGTCAGATGTCATCTGGAATCTGTCTAGAGCCTTGAACAGAGAATGGGAAGGTAGATTAAGTACAAAAATCAAAGTTGTGGGAGATCTCTGAACTCTGTAATTAATCCTGTGGCCTTACAACTAAATTTCTCTGCATCTTCCATTATTAGCAAATGAGTCTGGCTTTAATTTAATTTGTGTTTTTATTCTGTCTTTGAAATGACAACATTTGACATACAATTTCTTCAGAAAAAAAACTGCAGCAATCTTTGACAAACAATACCCCTTGATGACTTCAGTATGTAAGTCAAGTAAGTTCTCATCCATACAGTGATGGTAAAGAAAAAAGCCACAGAAGGAGAGTAATGATTTCCAACACTATACAATAAGGAGCTTAGAAATGGCTACCTCATTTGACAAATAAAAAGCAAGACAATCTGAAAAGTCAATAATTCTTTGGCAAAACTCCAGGAGGGCAGAGCATACAGAACTGACTACTTACCTGCAGGACTGGAAGCAGACAGGTAAACACACAGAACCACCACCCACTAGAGTAGAAGCAAGACATAAGTGGAAAAACATGATTGCAGCAGACAAATGCTAGAGGTTTAGTATGGACTATTGAAGGCTACAAACGACAGGAACCCCATCCCTGCTGCAGGTTTCCAAGCCCCTGTGTTTTCATGAGTTTTATCAGCAGAGTTCAGTACAATTCCCATAGGACACACTGGAGAAAATCAATCTCTCCCCCATAATTTCTGTAGAAGAAATGGAAAAATAACCTGTTTAAAGCATGCCCTTGCAATTTTCTCTGAAATACCTACTTCCCAAAGAAGCTAGTTGCAAAGGTTTTCCATACATGGAGCATTTTCAGAACTTCACTGGCCTGCTGGAAGGGTAACCACCAGGTCCAGTCAGTCTCCTCTACAAAAGAAAAGGAAATGTGGAATTCTAGCCTTTACTAGCCTCCACCAAAGTGTGTGTAGAGTGTGTGTGACAACTAAACATTTGAAAAGTTTACTTTCTGATGTGGGATGCTTTTCTGTATGCTGTGAATTGCCATTGGATAATAAATAAGTTGTTTTGGCCTATGGCAAAGCAACTTAGAGGCAGGTGGGAATTCCACGCATAGATAAAGGGGAAGGAGGGCAGAGTCAGGGGAGACATGATCCAGTCATTCAAGAAGCAAGATGTAAATGTGTAGGTAAAGCTACAAGCCATGGGGCAATACAATAGACTAATAGAAATGGGTTGAGTTAAGATGTAAGAGCTAACAAGTAATGAGCCTGAGCCATAAGCCAAATAGCTTGTAATTAATATAAGCCTTTGTGATTATTGGGAGCTAAGTAGCTACGGGACTGCAGGTCTGGACCTCAGGCCATATGCATATCAAACTTTAGGCTACAAATTCCTAGTCTGAGACTAAATTATGAGACCATAGAATGCTTCCCCTCTCCCATATCTCACTAATACATTAATAAATACTATTTATAACCATTTAATTTACCTGGGACATCATGTCCAGCTAGCAGCAAAATGAAAAAGGTATATATACAATGAAAACCACAATTTGAAGATATACAACAAGTATCAGAATAAGATGTAGCAACATTGTTTGGATGATCCAGCCAGGAAGTAAATCCACTTTGATTATTATGCTAATAATTCTAAAGAATAAGTAGATGGTAGACATGGGCAGTAAAAACATGGGAATCCTAAGCTTAAAAATTGAGATGCTAAAATAAAGTACATCCTAACAAAAATGGACAAAGATTTTCATAGACTAACTAGTGGAGAGAGTTATGCAAAAACCAGTGAGTTTGAACAAATGCTAGTTGTCACCTCAAACACTGAAAATCAAAGAGAACAAAAACAGAAAAGACAGCAGAGGTTAGCTAAGAACTGTGGGTAGCCAGGAAAGGTATAACATACAAAGAGCATGGCGAAGGAACAGAAGAAGAGTACATGAAACATGAATGAAAATTCCCATAAGTTGATGCCAGATGCCCATCCTAGATAACACTGAACTATAATGAAAGCCCAAGAGAAATGTTCTGAGAGATAGATGTACTGTTTCCAACCATAGAAAGTCAGAGATGAGGAAAATCATGAAAGAAGTCAAAGCAGGAAACACATTACTCGGGAGAGTAAAGATAGTCAGCTCTTCACAAACCACTCAAACAAGAAGACAATGCAATAAAACACTCAGAACACAGACAGAACAAAGCCACCCAAAAGAAGTCTGTGCCCTGAGACTTTATCCCTCTTAAACATGAGAGAGATAAACTGTGGTGATACATATTTAATAAAAATAGTCTAGAATATCAGAGGAGAATCAACCACAGAGCTGAGCCAGGAAGGTCAGGGAGTGGTGACCCACACTTTTAATCCTAGCTTTAGAAATGTTGAAAGAGGTGATATAGAATGTCTTTCTGTATGCTGTTAATAAAGTAACTGTCTTGGCCTATGGCAGGCATCTTAGAAGTAGGCTGGGAAATTGGAGCATAGATAAGGGAAGGAGGGCAGAGTCAAAGAAGATGTGATCCAGCCACACAAGAATCAACATGTAAAAGTAACACAGGCAAGCCACTAGGCCATGTAGCAAGACACATTAATAGAGATGGGTTGAATTAAGATGCAAGAGCCAGCTAGAAATATGCCTGAGCTATAGACCAAGCTGAGTGTAATTAATACAAACATTTGAGTCATTTTGGGGGGCCTACGCAGTAGCAGAAAGATCCAGACCTTGGGTCTAGGCCAGGCCAGAAACTTAGCTAGATGGTGGGAGGGAATGGAGGTTTTCAGCTTTCCAGGAGACTTTCTGGGTGGGCTAAGGAGAGAGAGGTTTGAAATCAGAGGATTTCATGCAGACAGGCCTGCGGAGTTAGCAAGTGAGGAATGCCTGTGGTTTGTTTCTCTATCTCTCTGACATTCCAGCTTCTCCCCAATATCTGGCACTGGACTTTTATTATATAGCAAATAGAATTCATGCAATATCAAATACAAGAAACAGACACCTTCTTAGCAATTCAAAGTTGAAAGGATTTGTCAGTAGGCCTGGTTTGCAGGAAATGCTCAAAGCTCTGTAGAGAGAAGAAAATCTGAAGCAGAAACTAGAAGCTTGGGTCTACATAAGGAGAGGAAACACCATGTTATGGTTAAATGGGAGTAGAGTGGGATCACTGAGATGCAGTGGAGAGTCAGTCACAAAGACTAGGCTCTGCATATCTAGGCTAGCATAAGAAGAAAAACTGTCCTATACAGCAAATTTTTCCTAAGGACAAAAAGTGCCTTCAGGACAGTAAGAAAAATCTTGTGCTATCCTAAAAGGGAGCAGCAAGTCAAGTAAATAAATAAATAAATAAATAGCAAAAGTTAGCTTAAAAGTCAAGGAATTTGAAAAGGGGAGTTGAACAAATCAAATACCACAAAATTTGTAACTTAGAAGAACAAGACCAACTCTTTAACAGACATAGTTTAGCAAAATATATACAAGCAGCATTAACCAATCTAAATAGGTTGGTATCTATTAGAGGAATGAAGTCATGACTAAGAGTGTTCCAGAACAAAAACAGCATTGCCAGATGGGGCCGCTGGCAAATTCTACCAAATATTTAGAGAAGAAATTGTAATGAGTCTTCATAATCTCTTTCATAGGACAGATGCGGAATAAATACTACATCATTCATTCTACAAAACAATACTAGCCAAACATCAAAGATAACACAATACACAGCAACTACACACCATTTCCTGATATAAAGACCAAAAGTCCTCAGCAAAATATCAGTTGATGTATTAGTTACTTTTCTGTTTGTGGTGACAAAACATCTGATAGAAGTAACTTTAAAAAGAAGGGTTTATTGTGGTTCATTGTACATTTGAAGGTACGATGCACATGGCAGGGATGGTATGGCTGTGAGGACAGCTCTATCCATGACTTCAGGAGCTAGTGTGAGGCAGCTAGTCACACTAAGTCCTCAATCAGGAAGAAAATAGAATTGGCTGATATATAACAAAGCTATGCACCCCCAACAAATCATATTTATTCCAGATTTACAAGGCTTGTTTGTATCAATCAAGCATTCCATCTACCAACAGCCAAAAACTTACATGTCTTATTATCATAAAACTGGATTTCAAAGTTTCTGATGTCTTTTTTTTTTCCTTGTTTATTCTTACTCGAGGTCCCTTCCCCCTCCCACCACATAAGGTCATTCTCTCTTCTCCACAACTCCCCATTTCCCCCCTGGGCAGGTGGCAGGCAGTCCCAAGAATCCACTGTCCAATATTGCTTAGTTCAACCTCCACTCCTAGCAGATCCAGTTTTCTCCTTCCAACTTCATGACTGAGTCAGGTGTTCCTCTAGGGGGAGTAGGATCCCAGGAGACACTCCAATGTGTTTCTGATTACAAACTGTTCGGTGGTTGTGGCTTGCAGCTTGGGCATGCTTTGCTTTTTCCTTGTGTTGTTTGTTTGTTTGTTTGTTTAGAGTCTACTAATGAGTGAGTACATCCCCAGTTTATCTTTTTTGGATTGTAATACCACGCTCAGGAGGATATTCTCCAAATCCATCCATTTACCTGCAAATTTTAGGATATTTTTTTTTCTTACTACTGAGTGTAGATGTACCAAGTTTGTTAATCCATTCTTCAGTTGAGGGACATCTAGGTTGTTTCCAGGTTCTTGCTATTAAAAATAACGCTGCTATGAACATAGTTGAACATAATGTCTTTGGAGTGTGACTGTGCATCTTTAGGGTATACACCCAGAAATGGTATTGCTGGGTCCTTGGGGAGATTGATTCTCAGTTTCCTGAGAAACCACCATACTCCATTCCAAAGTGGCTGAGCAAGGTTACACTCCCAACAATAATGGAGGGGTGTTCCCCTTACTCAGTATCCTCTCCAACATAAGCAGTCATCTGTGTCTTTTATCATAGCCAGTCTAACAGTTGTCAGGTAGTATCTCCAAGTTATTTTGATTTGCATTTATCTGATGGCTAAAGATGATGAGCACTTTTTCAGGTGCCTTTCAGACATTTGTAATTCTTCTGCTGAGAATTCTCTTTCTAGATGTGACACCCATTGTATGATTGGGTTATTCAAGTTTTGGGGCTCTAGATTCTTGAGTTCTTTATATATGTTAGATATCAATCCACTATTACTTGCAGGGTTTGTGAAAATCTTTTCCCATTCTGTAGCCTGTCATTTAGTTCTGTTGACAGTGTTCTTGGCTTTATAGAAGCTTCTGAGCTTCAGGAGATCCCGCTTATTGATTGTTGATCTTAGTGTCTGTGCCACTGGTCTTATATTTAGGAAGTGGTCCCCTGTGCCAATTTGTGGAAGTGTATTTCCCACTTTCTTTTTTCTCAAGTTTAAAGTGGCTAGGTTTATATTGAGGTCTTTGATCCACTTGGATTTGTGTTTTGTGCAGGGTGACAGGCTTTGATCTATTTGCATTTTTCTACACACTATCATCCAGCTATGCAAACACTATTTGTCAAATATACTATCTTTTTTTTTCTTTTTTTCTTCTTTATTTATTTTGTATTTATCAAAAAAGTAAAATGAATTTAAAATGCTGAAAAGTTAACAATATTTATAAAGAAGATAAAAATCATAAACATGACTTATCAAGGGTGATAATGCAAATAAGTTTGCTACACATAAAAATACTAACCCTAACCCTAACCCTAGCCCTAACCCTAACC